>BPVZ01000069.1:669400-680082 GCA_020521535.1 Rubroshorea leprosula | reverse complement strand
AAAAAAAGATAATTGTTAAAGTATGATTTTTTTATTAAAATAATAATTGATAATGTTTAACTTCAATTTTAAAAAACTATGAATTTGATTAAATAAGAATTAAAAATAACTAAGCAAGATGAAAAAAAAAGTATAAAATAAAAATTATTTGATTATTAGACTAACAACTAATAAAACTTATATATTAAAAAAATCAAAAGGTAAATTTTTTTTTTTAAATGAACAGTTTACATTTATATCTATCTATTTATATCTATATATTATAGAAAATTTTATACTCAAATATTAATTAGGCACTAAAATTTGTCATTTTTATTTTACTTATAAAAAACATATTTTATTAAAAGTTAAAAAGAAAATAAAGTATTTTTATATTTAAAATATAATAAATATATGTACTAATAATATTTGTTTTACCTTCTTATCTTCTTATCTTCTTCTCTTCCACTTCCACTTCTCTTCTTTATAGTCTCAATTATCTTACTATTATTCACTTTCATTACATATTTAATGAATGAATTAAATCAAAGAAAGATAAATAGATGTTTGATTTTTATGAGGAATAAAAACATATGATTATAATTTTATTTATTTTCATTTATAACACTATTATATCACTTTTGTTCATTATTTATTTTTATTATTTTTAATTTTTTTCACCTCGTGCATTTTTTTTTGTTAGAAAAAAATGTGAACGAGGAAGTTAAATCTTAAACAGCTTGACAAAGAAGAAGATTTTTGCATGAATTGTTTAATTTTATTTCATGTAAAATTTTTTATCAAAAATATTTTTTAAAAAATAATAGAATATGTATATATATGTATTTATTTTGAACGTAGACGTACAAAAAAATGTTATAATGATGATGCAAAATAAGCCATTTGATGAATAAATTAGAAATATGAATAATTTAAGAAATATCCATATTAATTCATTAATATTTATAAATGTCAAAATCAATAAAAAAATTATGATTCTTTTTTATTTATTTATTTTAGCTTACATATATATGCTTTATTTTTATTTTTCTTCACACATATTTTTGAAACTGCTATTTAATAATAATAATAATAATAATAATAATAATTATTATTATTATTATTATTATTATAACAACAACAACATCAACAATAATAAAAATTAATGTATAAGTATGATCTTGTACAATGCACATACAACACATAGGTATTTAATTCTGTTTAACTATATTATAGTTTTTTAATTGAGAGAAAAGAAAATATTATTTGAATTTTTAAATAGAATAACAGTAGAGAAAAAGAACAAATATATGAGATAAGAATTAATATTAAGTGTTTTTTAAAATTCTCTTAATATTCTTTTTTTAATATGATTACATATACTTTTTTTTTTAAAAATACTCCTATTAATTATTAAACACAATTTTTAACTCAACTTTAATTATTTAATTAAAAATTTTTAATTAAAAATCATTATAAGAATTAAGAGTTGATAAAAAAAATAAAAAATCTAAACTCTAATATATATAAAAAAAAAAACCGTTGCAACAAAAACTAGTTTTAGTCATGTTATCACAAGAATTTAGTTGAGTTAATCTCATTAAATTAAAAATCTTAATTTAATATCAAAATAAGAAATTTAAATCTTATAAAGTAGCTAATGCTTGATGAACTGAACAGAAAAAGTTATATCCATATTGGTCCTCATAAATTGCATATAAATGCCCCTTCAACAACGGTCTTTGGCATTTTAATCTAGTCTAGAAATTAAACTAGCTTGCTTTATGCGTGGCCGGCTGGTCCACACGAAAAAGGCAAATCATAAACATTTTGAATATTGACTTTTGAGGTTTTAGCCTCTCTTATACGCTTTACCACATGTATAAACATGTTTTCTTTTCATTCTCCTTCTATTTCTCTCTTCCTTTTTTTTTTTTTTTAATCATCGATAAGTAGAAGACGACTGCTACCGCCACGGCATTTCTTCAATATTTCACAGTGCACGTTTATGAATATTGGACCATTAATACATTGGAAAATCAGAGAAACAAATCGTCGGCTGCGTTACTTGCGTAATAGAAAATCAGCAGACGACTGCTGCCACTTCAATACAAATTAGCGCGCGCGTCTAGTATGAATGGACCGTTAATACAATGAAAAATCAGAGATGTAAATCGTTGGCTGGATAATAGAAAATAATTTGCCCTCTAAGTTGTGCATTCTGAATATAACAAATGTGTATAAGTATATAATAAATCTTTTCTTTTTCTTTTTCTTTTTTTTCTTAGATGTTGATCTCAAAACTTAAATTCTGAATTTACTCTATAAGATGATACTTACTTACCAGATCCTAAACCATTTTATAAAATAAAAAAATGAAAATAAAAAATTAATCCACTTTTTATCATATTTTTTAAAATTTAATTATTTTATTTAAAAAATTATTATAAATTTTAATAATTAATAATAAAGAGATAAATAATTAAAATTTTATGTAAGTAATATACAATATGTAAGTAAATCCTAACTCTATTTATTAATTATATTTTTGGTTTTTTATTAGTTAATGATTTTTTATACTAAATTGATATTTTTTTTCTCAGAGGTAGACGATAGAACCTTAGCCTCTTGTTCTGTAAATAGAGTACCACATCAATATTAGGACCTGCCTCAATATTAGAGACACCGCGCTGAACTCCATTTTTGTTTTTTTTTTTGGCCAGTTAAGTTATTTATCAACCAGCCTTAGTGCATGTACTAATCTCTTTTTAGATAATTTTAAAAGTGCATCACTCATGATCAATTTAATATATTTAAAAAATTAATTTTTTTTATATATTGATAGTAAAATTTAAATTTTAAATTTGATATATAAGGCAAAATTTGTTTAACCCTTTTATAAAATAAAAATAAAAAATGGAAGGAGAAATTAGTCCATTTTTTATCATATTTTTTAAAAATAATTATTTTTCATTTAAAAAGTTATATAAATCTTAATAATTTATAATGAAGAAATAAAATATAAAGATTTTATATAAGTGGTGCATATAAATAAATTTTAACTTTATTTAATACTAAAAAAGAAAAACGATGTGCAAATATATTTTCTTCAGCGATGTGAAAAAGTAAATAACAGAGAATTCGAAAACGTCAAAGGGTGCAATTTCAGAGCAGCCCAAATTAAATTGGGCCGGAGGTTTGAACTTGGTTGGGTTGTGTTGTGTCAGATCTGATCCGGGGTTTTCCACACAGTGCAAGCAACTGCAAAGTAGTGCCAATTGAAATGGGATTAGAGCGACCCAAGGTGATCGCGAAATTTGCATCTTACACTAGAACAAACCTTAGGTCCAGCCCAGGCCGAATCCTTCTTCGTTTCCAGCTCCACGCTCAATGTAACCAACCTTCGGCGTAGATCACTGTTTTCCCTTGCAAGGGACGGACCGCTGTTTGGCCGTTTGCTCGAGTCTGGTTCAGTCCACCTGCTCCATTATTTAGGTACCGTCTCATCGACTTTTCGTTCTGTATATTTCTATATGATATTTTGAGATGTCGGTCGGTTTTGGTTGGTTTGATTCTTCTGGTTAATTGTATGTGATTTAGAATTTTGCTTAATTGAGTATCCATTAATGCCGACTTTGCATGGACTCGTGCAACCCTCAATCCCTATGTTCTCTAGTTTTTATTTCTCTAGTTTCATTTAGAGTCTTCATATCCAAAATATTGTAATGTGGTTTGTAGACTATAGGCAGCAGTGTGACATTCCTGCTGATCAGCAAATATTTTTAGTTAGTCCATTTTGATTCCAAAAATATGTGCTTTGTTGCCTACTGGAAATGCTGTAATCACATTTAGCCATCCTCTTATGACTTTTTTCTTTTAAGTAAATTTTGGGTGGTGGGGTTTTGAAACGTATCTGTTAAGGATGGAAGAATGGGTACCTTACCAATTGGACTATACGCCCAGATGAATCTCAATTGGACTTGGGAAAAAGATATACATAATACCAGAATTATATGTATTGTCATCCCCTGTGGTTCTGCTTAGTGTTTAAAGATAAATCAGAATTTGACTTTTGCAATTTAAAATCTGTGTTGCCTCTTCTCCTCTATCCCGAAATCAGGATTGTCAAATTGGATTCTGTTTTGTGGTTAACTTTGTGTCATGGATTACCCTTAGATGAGAGTGATATAAAGGGATGCTTTGATTGCTTCTGCTTTCTCTTAATCTATGAATAAAAGTAAAACGTTTCAGCACATTAATTGATTAATTTATATATATATATACATATATATATAAGTAAAGATTTAATTATACATAAATTTTATACATTATATTTATATAAAATATTAATTATTTATTTATTTACTTTCAATTATTAAGATTTATTTATTTTTATCATATCTATTAATGATAATTATCTTTTTATTTAAAATATCATGATAAATTTTAATTATTAAAAATAAAAAAAAAATAAATTATTAAAATTTTATATAACTGTAGTGTATAAAACTTATTATAAGGAGTGTAAGTGCATGTTAAAAAGAGATGGGACAATAATTTCTATAAAGTTATATCAACTTTCTTTGTAAAGACAAAAATGTTCACACAGGAAGAAATTACAAGAAAAGATTGTAAAGGTGAATGGAAAAAAAAAAGGACAAAAATCCCATCTTCTCACTTGTTAGCATTGCATTAATCCCTTCTCCAACCAATCGCAAGACAAGCACTTGCAACAATCACGAAACCCCAATATCCATCAACGAAACTCAATAAAAAAGTTTTAAGAACTCTTTGTATCATAATAATAAATATTTTTTATTTAAAATTTATTTTAAAATAATAATTTTTTTATATTTTAGTAGAGATAAATATGTTTTCTACGTTAAGTTCATAATTAATTTTTAATTTTAATTATTTTTTCTTATCATAAAAAAATTCTTTATTTTCACTTCTTTTTTAAAAGGTAAAATAAATAAAAATAAAAATTACTTTTAAAATTTTAATTTGAAGATAAAATTAAAAAATATTTATTATTTTAAAACGGAATAAGTAACTGATTAGAATTAAACAAGCCTAATTTAAACAAGCCTACACATCCCGTTGTTAAAAACTAAATTTTTTTCAATTGGACTGGGAAAAAATGATCATATCAAAAACGGAAAAAAAAAAAGAAGCAAACCTCAAGCGGTGTGTTTAAACAAAAGGCCCATCTGACCAATTTTTTTATTAATATCTTGAGTAATATTTAAAGTGAATAGTTGTTTATGTAGCTTATTATTGATGTTATCTTTTAGAGAATTTCTAACTTTCATAATTTTTTTAAAAAAATTGTTTCAGTTATATGAAATGAAAATTAAGAAAAATTTTGAACTCTCATTGATCAATTGAGATACATTTAGTATGAGGAGGACTTTTGTTGCTTCTATTGGTCTATTAATATTCCACTTTTAAAAACAGACCAAATGTGTATAGGTTCTAGAAAAGAAATCAATCCGCAATTCCAAATATCATGAAAATAGCTTGAATCATAAAGTTGCGGTAGAACCATAAAAAGAGAATTCTTGGTGGAAGGCCGTCTATCCCACAAAAAGAAAAGAAGTGAAGTTGATAAAAGAACCTTCCAAGACAATTAATGGGCAAAAAAACGTCAACAGTATTAGCATTTTTTTTTTTTTGGTAAAAAACAACATTAGCAATTTAATGTAAAAAAAATAAATAATCTGTTAGTCTGAGTAAAAGAAAATCGATTTTCCTTAACTAAGGTATCGAGTTTGAGTATTATGAATGGAGAAATATACGTTGGGAGAACTTCTCCCTTAATGGGGTCCGACGTGATTCGATTCGAAATTAATTGAAATTCAATGTGATTATTGGATAGCGAGAAATTAATATAAAAAAAAGAGCTAATATTATTGATGTGGGAAGCAAATTTAAATACAGATTGTGGCACATTTATGAATTCATGAATCATGACAAAAGCACCCAACAATAATTTAGGATGTGTTTGAAATTGTTATGAGATGTTATGGTTGTACTAAATTGTACTGTAATTATAAAAATTATTTTGATACTTAATTACTTATTTTTAAAAAATATTATGGATGAAATATAATAAATATTATTAATTATTAATTAAAATTTTAAAAAATATTATATAATATATAATTACTAAAATAAATAATATTTACTACTTTTTAATAATTTAAGTTTTAATTTTTTTATAAGGGATTTTTTTTTGAATTTCGTTGGAGAGCAACCCACAAGAAGAAGGGAATGAGTTTTTAATTTTTTATGAAATTTTTAAATAAATGAAAGGTTAAATTTAAATAAAATATTATAAATTATAATAAAATTGAATTAAATAAGATTGGATTTTAATAGGTAATTTTGTAATTATATTAAATATTATATATTATTCATAAAAGCTATAATCAAACAACTATAAAATGAGATTTTTGATTTTATATATAAAATTATTGTAGATTTGTTATAACTTTTTACAATTTAAAAAAAATAATTTTTTAAAAAAATTATCAAACACATATATTTAAAAATATTATATAATTAAAAAGAAAAAAAACTCTCAACCATATATTCCCAAATGCATCCTTAGTTTTCTCAAACAGCCACCGAAGAAGCAAAACAAAGAAAGTAGTGTATGTAATAAAGCAATGAATGGTGGCATTTCTATTAACCAAAGCTAGGCAAAAGCCATGGCAACAAAGTTGTCTTGAAATTCTGATTGGCACGGAATCAAAATGTTGGCTGTCTATAGCCATGATACGAGTCCACGCCGTGAACATTACTATGTGAATTAGATTACAATAATGTTTTTTCATTCTTTTCATGTGAGGATAACCTTTCCCCAACTTGAATGAGTACACGAGGAAGAAGAATTTACCTCTTGGCAAATCAAAATACATCTCCAAATTAAAGTAGAAAACCATACACTTAGCAAAATTTTTTACAGTCATAAGTGAATTATGTCAAAAACAATAAGTTTTGAAAAGACTTGGAACAAATTCTAAAACCAAAATGACAGTGAATTTTTTGAAAAGAATTCTGAAGAAAATTTTACCGTCATGTTTCCTTAGTGGCAAAAAGGACCATCACATAAAATAATGCCAATTTAAAATGTAAATAGAGCATTAATATGCTCTAGCAGTGGATGGCAAACATGGCCGACAATGGATGTCAAACGTTGATATGTAAAGGGGTTATATAGAATATTGTTCTAGAATGTTAGAATAAATTGAGAAAAAGCAAGAACTAGAAAGATAAAGAAAGACAATTTAAAGAAGAAGTGACATTAGTTTGAAGGTTTCACTTGTTTCACCAAGAATTGGTCTATTTATACATGAAAGGGAAGTGTAACTACCAACTCAATCAACTTTTTTTGATCCAAGGCTAATAAAGCCATTTGAACGTTGGCCGTTTATGATATGAATGGTTGGTTACAAATTATTTCATACATTAACAAATAATAAAAAGCGTAACAGCCATACTTCATAACATTATTATTATTATTATTATTGATTTTAGAAGTACCTTTAAGTAAGTTGCGAAAACGTTTGGACATTTAATTTTTTTTAAAACTTAAATGCTATTTTAAGCTCAAAATCACAAGTAACCAGCTGCTCTAAGAGTCATTTCGTAAGGATTTCCTTTGAAGCTCAATCCTTGGGAAATTATATGATACAATAAATAAAAGAACACTAGCATTTTTCTGAATATATGAAATAGTAGCCAGGGAAAAACAAAGCACGCTACGGTTTTGGTGGTTTCAGTAATGGATAGCTGCTGGGAGCCTGGGAGCTTGGAAATGAGGATCCTTATTCACGCAAATGGACCGGGTCAAGACACAGAATATAAAATTACAAATCTTAGGTTGGTTTATTTTGGGCTTATTGTTCGGCCCAAAAGGAGCCCCTACCGAGCTTGATCTTGGGCATATGTATCTACCATTCAGCCCATCGAAAAGAACGTCATATTTCAAAATACTTGGCTTTGGAGCAGGTGGTAAGAATTGCAAATTATATATAGTAACATAACAAACTTATAATTATTACATGTTATTAAATAAATTAATGTATGTAATAGTAGAGATATGCATCCATTTGAAAAAAATATTATAAAAAAATGTTTAACTAAAAAAAGTTAATAATAAAATGATGGTAAACTTAAATCTTTCGTGCAATTTTTAGTATAATTACCAATATGCATTTGAATTTGCTAAATTTTAAGTTATTTTCCCTCAACTATAATTATATAACTTTAAGCCATGTCACGCAACACCTTAGCTTGTTTTTCAGCTGAGCATGCTATCTTATCAGATCGTGCAGCTTGTAGACCCACACCATAACTTAAATGATAGTAAATAATAAAATAAAACAAAATCTCAATTTAAATTACAAAACATGCCATTCAACCATTATACTTCCTATTATGTCCTTCAATCTATCATAAATTTACAAAATGTGCCATCCTTCAAATCTCCATAACTTTCTTTCCTTAACTAGCAACCGCAATGCTTGCAAGATAATCATAAAGCCTGTCTCTTATATGAAAAGCCTACGAGAAAAAAATACACTAGGAGGTTTATGAACATATATAGGGCTGATGGGACTATAAATACATATCCAGAAAATTTTGAAATAACTTAGAATGTATAAGTTAGCAAGCTACAGAGAGCTTGGTTCATCCTAATGTGGTACATAAAATAACTTACATCAGAAATTACTGAGGAAGGAATGCCTTGCTCACTAATGCTTGCAAGATAATCATAAAGCCTGTCTGCTATATCAAAAGCCTGCAAGCAAGGTAGAAAAAACAAATTACACAGTCCGACGCAAATACTGCATTTGAAGCTATTCCTCCATAGATGAAAAGCTTATGAGTAAGGGGAAATAGAGACCCTTTGAGCTTAATTTCTGAAGCAAACTACATAAAGAATGTTCAAATGTGCATCAAGTATGCTTGTGATTTGTTCTATGCAACACAACCAATCTCTGTATTATAAGAATAAGCATGTCAAATAAGTCTAGACAATTTTTTTTTTAACAGTAAAAAATATTATTTTATTTATTAATAAACAGAGCACAAGGTACCCCAACCCATAAGCTTGACGATTTGAAAGTCATACAATTTCAAACCCTTCCACATGGTGTCGACCCCTGAAATATGTGCCAGCACCACGTCCGTGTCTGAGATTTGGGTGTATGCGATATAGTGTCGACACCAGATCCAGTGTGTCGGTACTTAAGTCTAGACATTTTAGTTTGCCGAGGGATCTAATCTCCAGAATATTTAATATTGGGTCTGCTAAAGACTTTCTAAACTTCTTAGAATGAGTTTTCATGATTAACTTATTTTCCCAAGCTTGATGGCTTGTAAGTGTTAGTGTACTTTGGATTGGAAAGGATGTTATTTAGATGTCTTTCGCTTGATTCATAGAAAATTTTCAAAGCCATGCTTAATCCATGCCAGAACGTCAATTTCACTGAATACATAGTCGGCAAATTGGTCAACTAAGAACATATCCAGATTTAATAATAAATTAATAGATGCAAAAAAACTTTTAATTATTGCAGGCACATTGAACTCAAGAAAAGAAGTTCTTCAAGAACTAACTATAATATGCCAGACAAATCTTGGAAAGAAATGTAAGTAGGTTTAATGTTTAAATTCCAACGACAAGAAATAAAAGAATAAACTTCAAATTCTTTTAGCTTTTACCCAGTTTTTAACAAAAATGAGTTAAAATGGTGTTATTGAAAGTTCAAATGATAATGAAAAAAAAAAAATCATAAAAAAAGAATTGCTTTCTCCAGAAAAATGATTTTCCCCATGCTGATCCATGCATGCGTCCAAAGAGGGAGCTAGGAAGGGACAGGTGGAGGGCCCATTGGCGTCTATTATTTATGGAAATTATGAAAGGAAATCCATTTTGTAGTTTATATCTGTATATGACAGAACACTGGATGATACAAATTACCAAGAATGCACCAAACTTAACCATCATATTTAATTATGGTTGTAATTAAGAACATGCACAACTCAGTAGATCAAGCGTACCGAGTGAGTCTAGATATTGGGAAGCTACTAAAAAAAAGAATATTAGAGAGAGTTATTTTTGTGGTTAGGTTTATATATAAATCACACATCTTCCTTAAGTTTGATAAGAATTTTCAAAAAAAAGAAATAAAAAATTTGATTAAGTATGAGATCACAAGGTTTGCTTCAACTTATGTCACTTTGCGAAGAATTCACAAGAAAAAAAGTAACCTTAAGAAGATGTTCAAACTAGATGAGTGGATGACAGTGGATTTAATTAGTTTAAGCGTTGGGAAGGATTCACAACCCTAAAAGGTCTCTTTTCGTGGACGGCTTTCATGTTCTCCGTTAAATTCTTGGACATGGGACCTTTTAACAATTCATCAAGCAAAGCCGGAATTCTCTAAGAAATGGAATCCCATTATCCTAATTCTAATGAAAATTCTTTTCATGTCTTGGTGGAGTGTGCTTATTACCACAATTAATATTGTTAAGGTCGCACTAACAACTTGTTGGTTCCAATGGGAAGAACTCAATTCTTTTGGAAAAAAGGGTATGTCCAAGGCACAAGTTAAAGTTATATTAAATATATATTTTTGTCATAAATTTATATTAAAAAAATAAAAATTAAGTTTTAATTTATTAACTAT
>BPVZ01000069.1:629377-639687 GCA_020521535.1 Rubroshorea leprosula | reverse complement strand
CAAAAATTAAAAAATTAAAATGAATAAATTTATCTAATTAGCAAATTTTGTTTTTTAAAATAATATATTTTTAATAATAAATTAATTGTAAAATAAAAATATTATTATCACTTAATGTTATTAAAAGAAAAAAATAAAATTGAAATTTATTAGATAAATATTAATTAAAAATGTGACCAAAAATTAAAAAATTAAAATGAATAAATTTATTAATAAATTCCAATTCACTAACGGTTTAATACCAAAAACTACAAAAACTAACTTTTTCAATCTGTTAGTAGTTTGGTCCCTAGCCACTAACTACTAATCTCAAACCGTTAAATAAAAATTTTATCAAATACCTTATTTGTAGTAATTTTAAAATATATAATTTTACTAAACACTTATATTTAACAACTTATATAAAATCCTTAATCATTTTCTCAAAATTGCTATACCAAATTAACCCTGAAAGCCCCTTTTAATAAAAGGTACTACGGTTTTTCATATGAATGGTTGATTGACATGGACAGGACATTTATCTTAGTTCTACTAAATTTTTTCTCAGAAAAAGTCATCAAACTACCTCCGATTACAAAAGGTGAGGAATCTACCACTATCCATGAGTATTTTATTTGGAAAGCAATTTTAATAAACAATCCAGATTTATATCCTAATGATTTTATGGTTGCAATCATATACAATGGACAGTGTTATTTGGCAGATTCTAAATCAAGTGTACGGTAGTGGACGTACATGGATGATCATCCAAATGGAACGGGTTACTATGATATTATTTATCACGAATGACAATTTTACACCATTAACGGTGGATTGGGTGTTGGATGGATTGATGTTGCTAGTATTGAGAAATCCTGACGGCCCGATTAACGGATTAAGTGAGTTTGGTAGCACCACTATCAGCAATAACATAACCTTTTTGTAGATTTAATTTGGTGGGTACATCTGAGGGAAATTTATTATTGCTTCAAAGAGTTTATAGCAGAGTTTATAGCAGAGTTTACTTGTTGGGATTAGGCCCAACACCCGCTTTGAGCCGCATGCAGCAAGCCTAATTATACACTCACAGGTCCAAGATAAGGAAACATGTTCATATGGACAGTAACACGTGGACTAATTGAATGAATATATGTATGAGCTCATGCCAGCATTTGGGGTTATAAATACCCCTCAATTACCTCCATTCAAGGTATTAACTCCTCTACTTCTCTCTTTACAATTATTCTTTGAGAGTATCTCTCTTTAGAATACCAAGTATTGTTGACTTGAGCGTTAGAGTGTTACCCTCAAGAATTTCAAGTGTGGAAGCAGCCGAAAACTTCAACAGTGTTGAATCGTGAAACTGCCCCAACACTACTCAGATTGTGTGTATGGTGAATGGGAAGAACCGCCAATATTCATAATCGTAATCCACCACTAAAAGAATCAAAGGAGCTAGTTTGAGATCAGGGATCTAGGAGATAATGAAATGTTTTTAGGTGATAATAATTCTTACTTCTAACCCGTGACATTCCTGGTTTACAACGCAATTCATATACTACATAAACAATGAATATGATCCTTATGCACCTATGATACCAGTATTTACAACTTAACTGATGGAAGCATTAAGCCTCACTATGTTCCTGAAGACACTAGAGAATTGCCACTATGGTTTGGATCATTCCTACACTAGCAAAGGATTTGGCTTGAGAGCACACCATACACTTGTGCACTGTAGTTGCTTTACACATTTTTCCCCTCTTTTTTCTAGAACAATTTGTCATTTTTAGAAGAGAAACTCTTCACATTTTTTATCAGTTTATTTTTAAAAATTTTGGTTGTTAGATCACAATATTTTTTTTAATACTTTAAAGAAGTTAACTGTTTAAAATTGTAAAAGTCTAAATCATTAACTTTAACTCTAAATCAATGTTTTTTTAATTACTGAATATTAATTTAAGTCTCCACTAAATTCTTTTTGTTGTGTGTTAGATGACAATATTGTTGCACTGCATGTACTTGGGTGGCTGGGTACTTTACTTTTCTCTAAGAATTTTATCCATTACATATAAATTCCATCTTTTCTAAAGAGCCAGCATTAACTATATATATCTTACTCTCTTTATTTAAACTTAGTTTTCTTATGTTTTTTTAGGAAAAATAATTGATATATTCTTTGATTTAATACACTTTTTAACACTTATCTAATTTAGTCATTAGTTAATTCAATCAGTTCTTGCATATTGTATACATAGTTACATTTTTAATTTTAAATTAAAAAATAATAAATTTTTAATAAATATATTGTATAGTATATTGAATTAAAAAGTATACATCTTTTTTTGTATAATTTATGTCTTCTGAAATTCTAGCTATGTTTTTTTCCAAATTCTAAAACCCATGTGTCCTAACTTTTGAGGATCAAAAGAGAGTATTTGTTTTCTTGAGTAAGAAGGCGTTCTCTTAGAATTGGAGGCAATTTCTATCGCAATATGCATAGTAGTATTTTTCCTGGAAGGCGTTTTCTTGTTTCTGCCACTAATCCTGAGATGTGTTTTTCGCTATTACATGAAGTTATTATGGTGTTAAGTGTATCATGCCAGTGGAACCAAATACCTGAAAAGCGGAGGAACAGTTGGGAGTCAAAGTTCTTTTGTTGTTTATCTGGCTGTTTCGCTTTCAATGATCTTGATGTTAGGGCTTCTTGTTCCTTATTAGATGAGTTTGTTGCAGCAGATGAGAGCCTTGTGTGTCTAGGTTGCCTCGTTAGTTGTGCTTATGGGCACGGAGGCAGAAAATCCATTGTATTCTTTGTTATATTTATTATCAATAAAATTATTTTCCTTACTAAGAAATTAAAAAAAAAAAAGAGAGAAAAAAGAAAAAGGAGTTTGTTAGAGTGTGTTAAATGCATCTTTTATACCTTAGTTTACATGAACAAAATAAAAAAGTTGACATTAATTTTATGCTTTTTGATTCAAAATAATTGTCATTTTTTTTTTTTTCAAATTAAAGATTTAAGAATAATATTTGTATTTATTTGTAATACCTTTAAGTAAAAATAAAAAACAAAAAAAGAGATTTTTTATTAGATAATTAATTAAAATGAATAGATAATGATAGTATTAAAATAGAAAAAAATATTTATTTATCTTTAAAAATGAAAAATTGACAATTAATTAAGGATAAATTTAAAATTAAAAAAAAAAAAAAGATAATTCTTTTGAGACAGAGAGAATCTAATATATTGTAAAACTGTAACTATAGTATTTTTGTTAATTTTAACACTAATGTCATATTATGTGGATATTTTTAATTAGACAATTAGTAAAGTTAATGCATGTTTTTATTTTTTAATGTAATATGTACCTTAACGATGATAAAAGGTTATTTTTGCCCTTGGAATGTAGATTACAAAAACCCTAGACAAAATCCTAAAAGAAAAACCCTATAAATAAAATAAAACAGATGTTTACCCCTTGGTGATCGATTTTCCCTTAGTGGTAGAGTCCTTCTGCAAACAACATACTTTTACGATTTAAACTCCGTTTATAAAGAGTAGGGGATCAAAATTCAGCACAACATAATAAGCAACTGTACTAGGCATTCCATTCATGGCCTTCTTCAACAAGTTGTGGCTCCTGTTTTTGAAATTGTTCACCGCAGCAAATGATTTCTTAAGCCAGGTAATTAGGACTCCGATTTGCACACCGTTCAGCCCTTCAGATGCCTTAGAAGATGAATTTAACACGGTAAATAGCATCAGTTCCACCTCCAACCCAACTGATGAAGTATCTCTCCTCCCCACTGGTTAGTATATGCACATAATAACTTCTTTCACAGCATGCAAAACACAAAAACCATTACATTTGCATGTGTGGAGTTGCCTGTCTTACATTACAGATTGCACAACACTTTTTTTATTTGTTCAAACTTCAACCAATTAAATTTTTTTTTTTTTTTGGATGACCAGCGGAAGAGATCATGGATTCTTCAGTGTCTAATTGGGAACTGCTGCCTAAGGACATTCTGGATTTAATCCTTGATAGATTGGTGTATGTTGTCGACTATCTCTATTTTGCTGGTGTATGCAAGGAATGGTACCTTGTTGCGCAAGAATACAGAAAAAGAAGACACAACATCGATGCATTCCATCCTCACCAGCTTCCTTTGCTCTTGATTCCTCACGAAAAGCTTATATGTAGTGTCATCCACGGCAGAGTCAGCCACATAAAATCAAACGTACATCTAAATAAAAGGTGTTTCGGTTCTTCGCTTGGATGGCTGATGTATTTGGACCAGACATTGAGTATGATTCTATTAAATCCTTTCTCCAACAAAATCATCAAACTACCTCCGATTATAGACAAAGAAGGGGTCCTAGTGGATCCTCTGAGTAAGACTGTTGTTATTAAGAAAGGAGTTTTATCAAAGGATCCGGAATTATACCCCAATGATTTTATGGTTGCGATCATATGCGGTCCAATGTCTCAATTGGCAATCTATAAATCAAGTGTACAGTCTTGGGCATTCTTGATTGACCTTCCACGTATATTCCATGATATTATTCATCACAAAGGAGATTTTTATGCTGTAGATATCAAAATGCGTATTGGAAGGATTGATGTTGCTGGCATTGAAAGATGTTCGTGGGTTCGTATGAGATTGGTATCGCTATTAGCACAAAAAACACAGTTGAGATTGGGATTAACAACACTTCCTCATGACTATAGATTTCATTTGGTGAGTTCATCTGATGGAAATTTGTTACTGGTTCGAGGGACTTGTAGCAGAGATTTCTACAAGAAAGATTCATTCACAAGCAAATTTTGGGTTTACAAGGTGAAAGGACTGCATGAGTTCGCAAATCTGGTTGAGATTAAGGATTTAGGAGGCAATGCATTGTTTTTATGTGAAAAGTTCTCTGCATTAATCCCTACCCATGGCATTTCTAAGTTACAACACAATTGCATATACTACACAAACTGCAATTCTGAAGTTCCTAATCCTCACGGTGCCAGTATCTTCAATTTAACCAAGAGAAGTGTCAAATCTCTTCAAATTCCTGGAGACACTACAAAATCACTGCCTATGGTTTGGATCACTCCAGCACTATAGGGAGATTTCGCTTGAGCACTACGGTCCTAAACTATTTGGTTTATACTCATTTGTTTCCCTTCGACATTTGATAATTCTCCTAGGTTTTGTTTATTGTCGTTGATGTTTCTGGATTTTTGATTTGATTCTTTACATTTAGTTTTTGCTTATGTTTATTTTTCGCTCTATCATGCTATTCTCCTTCGTCTTCCAATTTACATGTTTGTTGGAGATGAAAGAAATCCCTATTTCCCTGCAAGAAATGGATTCAGTATTTTGGGATATCAATATGAATCCACAGGATGATAAGTAAACAACAACTCAATTATCTCATGTATAACCCTTGAACTGTATTCATGGTATGTAACAGGGTAGATGACATTTACTGCACTTGAAGTGGTTCTGATATGAGGAACCTGCTCCCTCATACAACTTGTGATTACTTGGTATTTTAGATGATAGCATTCTAACTTACAATTTCTTTTCCCTATTTCCAAGCCTTCTGCCTAAGCGAAACATAAATGCATTGCACAGAAGGCCACGATCAAGACCGAAGGCAAGGACAATAGCACCACCAAGAATTAGGATCTTTGCTATGTTCTTAGCCAATGGGTTTTCCGATATCATTGGCACATCCTCCTTAGTCTTTGACGGATCACTGTTACTTTCCAAAGTTCTCAGGTACTCTGGAAATATTTTGGTGTTAATTTGAGCCATAAATGCTGATTTAGAGAGTGGAGACCCAGATGCCCTTTCTTTTTGGTAGGCATGTAACCCAGGCTCCATTTGCTTGACAAATCCCCACATTCCCTGGCGTAATCCAAGCTTTGCAATTTCCCGCGGGATGCCCATATCTTCATGATGGAATAATAGCACCTCACATGCAGTTAGTTGTCCATTACCTCTCCTTGATTCCACTGATCAAGAATAACAAGAGGGATTCAGTTTTCATTCACTTGACTCACTGGTAGGATGGCAATGGTAAGATGCGAGACTACATTTCTCTACACAGATACATACATTCTCTACAGAAATATTATCTTTTCATTAAAAAAAAAAAAAAAACTTTATTGCCAAAGACCAAGTGCTTTATTTACTCATGCATTAAGGACCATTTCAAGGGAAAGAAACTATTAAAAACACCATTTCATAATTAATCAATAAAACAGAGAATAGCATCTAGTTTACCTGCTCGAATGTACCAACTTGAGTAGTATAGGTCAACACGTCTTGGTTTCTCATGCCTGGGAATAGAAGGCCATGGTATTCCCTGAAGCAGAGAAAAAAAGAGTCATTTAAGTCAAATGTAAAGGGAAGAGGTAATAAAGATAGACAATACAATAATAAGTAAACTGAAAGAGGAAATGACATGCAACTTGCCTCAGAAGCACAACCCATATCAGTGATTAATCTCTTCTGTTTGTCAGACTGAAGTCTATTGTTCCTTGCACGACAGTCATTCATCTTTCTTTACGTACTAACCAACTTCTCTTTTTATAAATGTTAGGAACCATCTATTTAACTGGTCAACTCTAAATTATGCCTACACTACAAAAACCTTCAGCCACTTTATCCCTGCCAAATCAATTGTTTCTGCTAGTGTATTCTGTGGGGATAACTTCTCCATTGTCCAAAGCTTTCCCTCCCTATTGTGCATTATTATGTACCTCTAGACAACAATATCCAATTAAGGCAATAAATTCAGTTTGACCAGCATTCAACCAAGTAAAGACAGGTCACTGATATTGCATTATTGTCACATAGTTCAAACATGTTTAAAATATGTAAAAACAAATTCCCTGTTCATACCTTTGTCACGCAGTAGTAAGATCCTTCAAATTCCCACATTCGACGGCCTATTATGTATTCTCTGTCACCGAAGAAGAGGGGAAACTGTGCAACAAAGAAGTAGGAAAGGTTGGAATATGCAGTGGGAGGAAATCTATCAACTGGCCTTAACAAAAAGAACTAACCTTTCTTATCCAATGTACAATCATGGTCCCTGTTATAGGACACACGTCCATAGTAGCAGAATGTGCAAGCATGTCATCCCACTTCAAACGGAATTCATCATCCCAGTAGAAGTCTCTCACTAACTCTGGCGTCGCATCCTCAAAGACTGTCCTAGTCCGATATTGAGGAGGACCCGTCTAACAAACAATACAAATAGAAAGCCAACTACAACATCAAAACTATCAAATATGTATGAATCCAAATGGAAGTACCACTATGATCAAAGGCCTATAATACAGTTAATATATGAATTTAATCTAAAAGATAAATTCCCCTGATCAAACAACCAAACTACAAAAGCAAAATTCCTACCTTAGGATCTCTTTGCCATGCTTGATAGTTCACCCTTGGGGTGGAACGATCCATCAAATGTATCCAACTAGGACCTCCATCCTTCATCTCCACAAGCCGCCTTAAGTTATGTAAATCCTCCTCAGTAATAACACTTGGATGTCCTTCGTGGGGCTGAGATGTACTAGACAAATACAATCAACAAGTGAGTTAAAAAACTCTCTCTAGGAAAGAAAGGGTTTTGCTTGGTGTGAAAAACAAAACCAATAAAAAAATCGAAGTACCTGAAATCATCATGTTCAATAGGAACTGCAGAAACTGGTTTCTTATGTACGCCGTTGTTGATGACCCATATATTATGAGAGCGCAAGCACGGAGCTGAACCAAAGGCTTTCAACGGGGAAAAACCTAACGGCGACGGCGACGACGACGACGACGACAAATCAAAAGATTTAGAGACTTCACAACGCGATTCGTGCCTTCCCAAGATCGCCCATTTTGGCTTCCAAACCCAACCAATAATCAACCCCACCAAAAACGCAAAATAAACAGGACCCAGAAACTCCAAAATCTCTAAACATACTTCTCCATTGGTGGGCTTCTGAAATATCCCACGAAGAGCTTCAATCAAAGCCATTAACAACTCCTCGTAATGATTCCATCAATCATATCCAACCCAGAAAAGGAAAAAGGAGAAGCAATATGGACGGAAGAAGAATCGAAAACTTAATTGAATTGATGGCGAGGAAGATAATCGAAGAAAGGAAGTAGAGAGAATCAGAGTTGGGGAAGAAAAATCGCGATAGGGCGGCAAACAGAGCAAGTAGACAGGAAGTTTTTGATAGAAACACGAACGGCCGAAGGAGGACGGTTAAATGGTTTCTGATTACAGGATAATGCAACGACAGCGTTTCAAGAGGATTTATTACCTTAATTCCCAATTGCTAAGCCTGGAGAAAAAAAATACGCAATTTCCAAACGGGAGGCAAAGGGAAGGACATGTGGCAGCATAGGGAGCGGAGGTTAAAATGAGGATTGAGTAATATCATAGGTAGAGAACAAGAAATATAATTTTCTTTTTTGTTTCTGTCTTGGTGGACAATAGTAAATGAAGATGTCCTCCTATCCAATGTTGTCACAATTGTGATTTAAATTGTAAAATCTTATGCTTTTATGATTTTAGGAATACATTTTGAATAAAATCTATGTTAAAATCGAAATTTAGTAAAATTGGGAGGTAAAATCGTAAAATCACAATATTACTATGAAATTGGTAAAAATCTCGATTTTACCCTCAGGTAGGTTGCTGGGCCATTTCCTTTAAAAAAAATTTCATGGTGTTACTATGGATTAATATGTTAAAAAAATAATACTAATTGGTATATCATCTTATTAGTATATTATACAATAAATTTATTGAAAAATTATTATTTGATAGTTTAAAATTAAATATAAACAAACTTAAAAATATAATCTTGTATATAGCAAGTAAAAATTGTTTAAATGAATTGTATTTATATTATATTTTAATAATTAAATCAAATATATATTGAAAGATGGATTAAATGAAAGGTATACTAATTATTTTTTTAAAAAAAATTATGGATCAATTATTTTTTGGTTAAATGTCAATTTCGATCCTTCAACTTTAAGGTTTTGTATAATTTTCATTACTTAACTTTTTTATACACTTTTTTGGTCCATTAACTATGAAAAATGTATTTTTTTTTTAAATCCTTCCGTCAGTTAATTCGTTAAATATATTTGAATCTACACATTTTTAATCCCTCAACTTCTAATATATGTATATTTTGCATCCCTTAATCTAAAGTTGAGAGATTTAGAATGTGTATACTTAGATAAATTTAATAGGTTAATTGATAGAAAGACTAAAAAAATTGATTTTTTTATAGTTAAGGGACAAAAAAAGTATATAAAAAAGTTAAGAGATGAAAATTATGTAAAATCTTAAAGTTAAAGGACCAAAATTAAACTTTAACCTTTTTTTCGTGAAAATGGATAGTTTCTATGCATTAGTTAAGCATTTTCCTTCTCATTTTTCTATCTTTCTATTTTTCTTTGTTTCTTGCTTTTGTATAGTCTAATACAAAAATATTTAAGAAATCAAATTGTATTGGATAGTAAAACGATAATTATTAAATTAAGAAACCCTCAAACCTCTAATTTAATAATTAATATTTTATAATTTGGTGTAATATAAATTATAAAATATTGGATTGTAGTCTAATTATATTACCAAGAAAAATAAAAATGATATAATTAGAATGTCTAGTGCTATTATAAACTTTTAATATAATATATCATTATATAATTGATTTTATTTAAAGTTCACCCATAATATTATATGTATTTATTTATTGAATGACATATTACACTTATTTAATGGTATATAATAATTTTAAATTATAATTCTACGTAATATTATAATTATAATATTAGGTTAAGAAAAAAATACAAATACTTAATAATAGAAAAAAATAGAAATATTTTTTATTGGGCTCTATTTAATAAATCATCTATTAACTATTACTCTTTTTTCATTTTAGTCTAGATACTTTATTTTCTTTCAAATTCATCTATTAACTTTCAAAACCATTTCATTTTCATTTACCCAACACAACACTGTTACTCATCTATTAATCATCGTTAACCACATTGACGGAAGTTTTAGTTTTTAATTGCGTGGTGCTATGCAAGTTGCCCTGTAACAGCACATAAGCAAATTGCTGGACTAAAAAAGAGAGGGAAAATTCCACAACATTGTTTCTCTTTTGTTTTTCTTTTTTTGGTGGCCAGGACCAAATTTCTTGTCTCATTATTTTTCTTTAATTTTTTTTGCCACTGTTTCCTTTTAATCAAAACAAAATCTATTATTAGAAAAATAATAAAACTAAAATATAACATTT
>BPVZ01000069.1:609758-621351 GCA_020521535.1 Rubroshorea leprosula | reverse complement strand
AATAAATTTATGTATTATATGATTAAATCTCTAAATAAAAATTAATTATCTAAAAATACATTATATCGTAAAGTTAACATGGATGATAACATTATAACTACTCCCATATCATTTTCAATTTGTCTATTCGCATGCAGATTCACAGTATATACGTGTAATGGATAATTATTGTATGGGACCCGCTCGAATTCATTTTTTTGGCAATGACTCGAATTAAATTGGGCTGAATTCAAAGAATGTTGGATGGCCTCAAGCTCTAGGCCCTCCTGTCTTTTCCCTTGTTTCGAGTCCGGCCAGACCAACCTGGTTGTGTATTATGGATCTGTATAGTTTTTCCTTTTTTTTTTTTTTTTGATGTTATGGATCTGTTACAGTTAGGCTATTAGGTGGGAAATGTATATAAGTATTTAGACTTTTGGTCTGCCTAATTGTATAGGTACATGAACTGACCTTTCGAGTCTGATGGTTTTCTTATAAATTTTAGTATTTGAAGTCAGTTAGTCAAAAATTTAACTCCTATCAACTACTTAAAAAATATTTTTATTCCTTAATGATTCCCCATGTACAAAAAAAAAAAAAAAATTATATAGGCACACATGCAGACCACTTTGTTTATAAGTGTGGTCTAACTAATTGTATAAGCACACGACTGACCTTCAAATTTAATGGTTCGCTCCTAAGGTTTAGTGCTTGGGTTAAATTAGTTGATAATTTGACTCTTACTAATTATTTAAAAAATATCTCCATTCCCTAATGATTCCCCATGTACCAAAAAAAAAAAAAAAAAGTGCTGAGTAAAGCATTACATTCAAGGTTGGTATGCATGGCCTATCGGAAATTGTTTGCACAACATTAGGTCGGAAATATTTGTTAGGAGAAATTTTTGCTAGCTGAAAAAATTTTGCAGAGAAAAAAAATTTTCCAAAGGAAATAAGAAGTTTAAAAAATTTTGCCAAAGGAAATAAGAAGTTTATGTTTGGAAAAATGAAATTTCTTTTCAATATAATTGATTATTTTGTTAAAATTATATGCAAGCATTTTGATAAATAATGGATTATAATGTTTTAGGGGAAAAAAGAGTAAGTAGAAAAGTTTGTTGAGAAGATTGGATTCTTTCAGGGTCTGTCTTGTTTAAGGGAAATAGATAAGAGACATTTTTTCATTAATTAAATTATAATATTATAATTTTAATTAACTAAAAAAATATCTCTTTTTTTCCCTTTATTTTTTTTTTTAAAAATTAAACATATTCATGAAGAGAGAGGACATATCTCGCTCCTACCACTAATTAATTCCTATGTAATGGGGCTAAAACTCATCGGACATCGGATGTGGAAATACTTGTGCAAAGTAATGGCAATGCCAATCAAGTTACTGTTGTCAACGCAGTAGAGAGGAGGAAGAAAGATGGTCTTCTAAATCTCAGTGCAAACTTTCACATAGTCACCCTTTTACGAGAAAAAGGTTTGGGTTTTTTAATTAACTTATAGTCATCCTTTTAGAGCATATTCAATGGGAATTTGCTCTCATGCTCTCTTCAAAAGAAGCTAGTATAAAGCAACAACTCTCTTCTTATTGCAGCATTTCTCTAAAAAGAGTGGTCTCTCTTTAGTCTCTGTATAGAGACATCAAGTCTATTTTCTTTTGGGCTCAGAATAGGCAAAATCGACACCCATTTTTGCCCTTTCCAGTGTAAAAGAAATTGCCCTGCTTGACATGTGTCAGGTTTTGATTTACAATGCTTTGCATCAAACTCTCAATGCAGTTTTTTTATCTAACGACTGACTTTTTTATTTTTTAGTTTCAATTAAAATTTTTTTGTTTTAAATATATAAAATGTAAGTTAGAAAATTAATATTATAGTAATTTAAAAAAATTTATTTAAATATATACAATAGAGAGTCGATTCTATTAATTATTTTATGAGGTTTTCTAACATGTGTGTTAAAAAATATAAGTTAAGTGTGATTTATTACAATATTTGTAATTAATTTTACATAAATTTTTATATAATATTCAAATAAAATATAATATAATATTTTATCTCAAAATCTATAAAAAATTATAAATTTGATATGAAAATTTATGTAAAATTAATTAAAAACATTTTAATTAATGAGTCTTAACCTATACTCTAAAAAGTATAAGTTAGACAAAACCTCAATTGGGTCCTTTTAATTTGATTAAAAGTTTTTTTTAATCCCTCTACTTAATAAAGTACCCTTTTTAGTTCATAAAGTTTTGAAATCTAATATTTTTTTAGTTCTTTTGTTAAGTTTTGATATTAGATGATGAGAAATTTAGAAAAAAATGATAAAAAAAGGACTTTTTTCCTAAAGTTGAGGAACCAAATTAGGCTACTTTTCACCCTTTTTTAGTTTTTTTTTTGTCCTTCCACTTTGAAATTTCTATAATTAAACATGTCATATATGTAAAACTTAATAAAGAGACTAAAAAAGAGTCAAATTTCAAATTTTAAAAATAAAAAAAGATATTTTTTAAGTAAAAGGATTAAAAAGTGATTTTTTATCAAAGTAGAAGGATTAAAATAGAGATTTAATCTTTTATTTATAGATTAAATATATAAAAATAAAAATTTATATAAAATAATATTAATTATAATAAGATAATATTAAAATAAACTTTTTATTATTATCCTTTCTACGTGCCTTAATGATTACTTCTAGTATTATTTGCCCTAGTGCCAATGGGAATCTACTTTTGACATTATCTCCAATACAACTTGTTTGTCAAGTGCCATCCGATTCCCAACCAAGGAAACCGTACGAGAATTCATCGGATGGCTAGCATCTCGACCAAAGCACACCTAGGATATGACTCTGATGGTTCAGATTTACTTTCAGCCCCACATGAAAAATCCTGCAAGCAAAAAGAGTAGAGTTACCAATCACATATTAGTTTAAATTATAAAAAAAAAAAAAAATTGATTTTTTAAAATAATATTTTGAATTTAATTTTTATAAATAAAAATTAAGTATTAAAATTTTTTTATAAGATTTAATATGATTTAATTTTAAATTAATTAAAATTTAATATAATTTTAAATACAAAAAATTAGAAAAAAAAAAAATGGTTGGCTCTACAAAAGATGGTTTCTGGCATCACGTTCACATAATCACATTCCTTGGCACTGTCGATATTTACTTAAAGAGCAGTGCTACGGGCACTCGCTTTTTACACTCTCCGGCCAACACTTTCCCTTTCATTGGGCCACGTAAGCTTCCCTAAACCTTTCAGGCGCAACCTCTTCGGAACCAAAACAACGTGGCCCAATAAAAGGGAAAGTGTTGGCCGGAGAGTGCAGGAGGCGAGTGCCCCTAGCATTGCTCTTACTTAAATAGGCGATGGCCAATTACATCACTGGATGTGATCGTTGGCCCGCATCCAAAACAAACATTGAAAATACTTTTATATTTTTCACGATATGGTATGATTCAATTTAAATTATACACAATTTTTTTTAATACTGTTCCTCCAAAAACTTTTTCCAACTTCACCTATTTCATAAATGATCAAGAACTGTTTTAAATAATATTTTTTTATTTTAATTATATAATAAAAGATAATTATTTTTTATTATTTTATTTAATTTTACTCATATATCATATAACTCAAATTTAAAATCTCTTATTTTCAATAAAAAAAAATAAAAATTACTTAAATCGTTGGTGTTTTACATAATAATTTAAAATAGTATTAACGTAACAAATCTAAATGTCTACTTGTAAGATCCCGCTAACGTGGGAGAAATTACAACAGACAACTAATATTCTACAAAGACCAAATTCAAATCTCTTATTATGAATATTGCGGCAATACTATGGATTCAATCACTGTACAAAAATCGCTGATGAATCGATTCTTCCAATGATCACTCAACAGGATTGCTTACTGATTCTATAATTGTGTAATTAAATATTATTAGGGCAAGACATACTTCATATAAACTTAAATTGCATGTACTGCACATAATGAAAATATCCTTCATTGCATATATATTCTCTTATGAAGGATGTCAAAAGAATTCATTGATATGTGCCTAATCAATCTATCGATGTATATAATAAATGCAATGACTGTAATAAAGAGTCTAAAACTATGTTATTTTATAAATGTTTAGTGCAATCTATATTGTGTTAAATTGCACTAAATTAACCTTTTAATAGGTAGTGGACCCTTTAATGTAGGGTTAATCTCCCCCATGCAAGAGTTTTATTTTTACAATTTGATTGATATAATTTGAATGATAGAAAAAAAGAACTTATGTCATTTTAGAGTTTAGTACCTAATACAATTCTAATGAATCAAATAGTTTTTTTTTTATAATAAAAGATAAATCTCTCTTATTTCATTGATATATCATATTATTTGAATTTAAAATATATTATTTTTATTAAAAAATTTATTATTAAATTATTTAAGTTGTTAACAAAATCAAATAAATATTTATACCATATACAATGCACAAGTAATGTACATGCAAAAAGTCTAGTTTAAAAATGCATTATAAGACTTGTATTTTACGCTTGACAAGGTTGTACATCGCCGTAATTAATACAATAGACTACTCATGTTTGTCTTCCATAGTTGCAATTGCTTAATAACCACACCACCCTTAGTGCACAAACATCTCATGCCACTATAGCCATAGCAATAAAGTTCTTACAAGCAAACTCAATACTCGTTACAATTAACCTTTTAAAGTAGCATCAAAGCTCCAATCCACTCAACCTGCAAAAGAAAGAGCACAACTCGGTTTTAACCCTTTTTTTTTTAATAGATATTTTGAAAAGCTGTACTAAACAAGCAGTACATCACATTTGTTAGAAATATCTCACCTTGCTCAAGCCCTACCTCAATCTATAGTCCTCCTATGAAAGAAAAAGATATACGAAACAAAAGAAAAAGATTTACATGCCAGCATGGCTTGAAAGGAATATGAATACTATTGTATCTGTGATTTTGTTCGAAAAATATCCTCCTCAACCCAATCCCCTCCACGACCAAATGACAGAATAAAAGGCACCATCTTCTTCGCCCCACTCGCACCCCCCAGAATTCCAAAACCACCACCCGCACATGGAATGTAAAGCACCAGCGCTGTCACATCAGCCAATATTAATGTAATTAAAAATTGAAAAAAAAAGGAAATAATCTTCCGCCCAGCCAATACAGGAGCGCGTGGTTTATCGCTACCAATCCTAGCGCGTATGACAACTGAATCACCACAAATAAAAAGAGAGCACCTCCTGATAAGTTCGCAGCCACAAAACCCCAGTCATTCCCCAACACGTGGCCACGTGTCCAACGTATCCTCCATCCCTTCACAAAAAATATCAAAAATATTGTAAATTTATAATATAATATATTATTATATAATTTATTTTATTTAAATTTTATTTATAATATTATATATATTTATTAATTTAAAAAATATCATATTTATTTAATATAATGTTAAAATTATAAATTTATAATTATACATAACATTATAATTATATCTTTACTGAAAAAATATCTCCTCCAAGTGCTAATATTATATCCTTTCCTGGCGGACCCCACGTAGAAAATATCCAAATGGCAATTTGTTGAAGGAAAGGAAGCCAAAACCTTTTCCTCCCGACCCTTAAATTTGCACCACAGAGGGAGTACCAAAGTCTGCGCCTTTGGGACCCACACTTCGTGGCTGACGTGGAACACGTGGGCCATAGAGGAGAGAGTTGGAGATATTTTTCACGGGTTGCACAGGGCTGTTGGATTGGAGTCGGTTGGGAGTGGACTTTAGATCTGGACCATTGAATTGCCGCCTAATTCAGATATTTTAATTGGAGGAGTTTAGCAGAGGATGAGATAGATTTTTCGGTTTTTGTCTCTGTGTTCCACCAGAAAGTATCCAAGTGTTTGGCTCTGGTGAAGCGGAGGCGTCCGGTGATGGGAGAAGTGGTGGTTAGCAGCGAGGACGTGGAGGAGGTGAAAACGGAAAGCGAAACAGCGGAGAAGGCGGAGGTGATGGAGAGCAGGAAGGAGGGGAATTCTTCTAAAGGGATGATGAGATGGGAGAGGTTCTTGCCGAGGATGGCCTTGAGGGTGATGTTGGTGGAAGCGGATGATTCCACTCGGCAGATTATAGCTGCTCTGCTCAGAAAATGCAGTTACAGAGGTCTGTTTCTTCTTCCTTCCCTTCTTTTAACTTGCTTGGATGGAGTCATGGTGTTCTTTTCTCTATAGTTTCACTTCCGAATTGAAGTGAGTTTCTTGGGTTTTCCGAGCTAAGTTGCGGGTTTCGCAAGGAAATTGTTCATTTCTTGCATTTCTTGCTTTTGTTCACCAAACACTAGAGTAGGATTCTAGAATTCTCTCTCTCTGTTTTTTTTTTTTTTGGCTAGAAGATTCTGGAATTCAATGTCTAATTATAGTTTTAAGCGATAATCCATTTTTGGGAGTTCTGTTTTCTATGGCTTTCGGGTTGAGGTTGGTATCAGTTATGAACTTCTGATAATCTGTTAGTGAAGGTCGAGCTTCTTAATAGCTACATAATGCTGAGAAGTGGAATTTTGTTTAGTTATTTAAAATTTATCTTGCTCTTTTTAATCAACTACATCAGAAGCTCTCTCTTTTTTTCTTTTTTTTAAAGAAAGGTTCTTCTGGTTAGGTTGTTTCAGCTTTGTAAAATTTTCTGCTTTTGGAACTTCTTGGTCTGATTTGATGGCTAATGTAAATTAAGCTCTTATAATCCATCAGAAAATATTGTATTTGCTTACTTTCTATTTTAAAGTTCCCTTTCCAAAATTGCAATAAAAAAAATAAAAAAAATAAAAAAGAAAGAAAGAAAATGATAATAGACTTGTTAAAACACATAACATATATAAAGTAATGGCTAAAGGCTTAAGAAGGTAAGAATAGGAGTGTTGATCTAGTGTTCTTGCACGGTACCTTGTTTTGGTTAGAATCTTGCATGGTTAAGCACTCATCATCTTTCTTTGAATTTTAATTTTTAATTGAATTATACACTTTAGTGTGTGAATGACAAAGAATGTCTTGTAATGGTCATCGGAGCTATTTACTTGCTTTAAGCATGAAATTTGATATAAAGATCCGTCAAAGATTATTTTTCCTTTTTTCAACTGAAATAAAAATTTTTCTATTTTCCCTCTTTGAGCAGTTGCTGCTATTGCTGATGGTCTGAAGGCATGGGAGATACTGAAAGACAAAGCACATAACATTGATCTCATACTCACGGAAGTGGATTTGCCATCAATATCGGGATATGCTCTTCTTACGCTAATTATGGAGCATGAGATTTGCAAAAACATTCCTGTTATAAGTATGATTTGAAGATCTCAGCATGGTATAGCTGCTTCTATGTTATAATGACAGAGTAATTAAATGCTTTTTTTTTTAAAATGCAGTGATGTCCTCTCAAGATTCAATTAGTACAGTATATAAATGTATGATGAGAGGTGCTGCTGACTATCTTGTTAAGCCTATCAGGAGAAATGAGCTGAGAAATTTGTGGCAGCATGTGTGGAGAAGACAATCTGTAAGCCTACTACTTCCTAGATTTTATTTAGCCCTATTACCTATCCTTAAAAGGTATAATTCACTGAGTTTGTTCTGTGCTTAATCAGTCAATTATCAGTGGAAACACCCTGCAAGATGAGAGTGTTGGACAGGAAAAGGTTGAAGTGACTGCTGAAAATGATGCTGAAAGCAATCAAGCAAGTGGTGACATGGCTTGTGTCCAAAGAGATGATGAACCCGTTGATAAAGGAAGTGATGCTCAGGTTAGTGCCCCTTAAATGTGATGTAAACTCCTATGCGCCAATTAGTGAGCGTATTTGACAGTAACATGTTATTTTAAGTGTAGTAACTGATTAAGAAGTTCTTTCCGTTGGTATTGTTGTTGAAGGCTTTTGAACATTTGAAAGAAAAATTTTAGCCTAAATCCATCAGAAAGATATGCATGTCCTGATGCAGACTGAAACATACAAATGTAGTAATAAAAATAAGTATGATACTTTGACAATGAGTTACAAGAGAAAGTTCATTTTTCCAGTGCCTTTTGCCCATTATTCCCTGAATCAAGTGTTAAAATTAACTGTATGGCTTGAAAAATAAACAACTTGTTAAAATGTGTGGAAATTTATTACTAATTAGTTTCTTGTTCAAGTTGCTTTCTGACAAACCTATAGTAAATTTAGATCTCTAATGGAGTATCCAGTAATGCTTTTAGGAACATTGGTGAATTGTTATTCCTGGCGTGCATGAGTTATTGAGGTCTCTTATGGTATAGGAATTTTCTTTGAGTTTAGGTTGGCTACATGAAGTTTTATATAGAGACTGCATGTTTGTTGTCTGTTGCAGAGTTCTTGTACAAAGCCAGACTTGCAAGCTACAAGTGCACATCTGGAAAATATGCAGGGACTTTCTTTGTTGATGGGGGAAAAATCCTCAACAATTGCATCAGAGAAACATGAAGCTTATGCCAATTTCAGCCAGAAACTGCACACACATGAGAGTGAAACTGGAGGTAGAATTCTAAATCCTAAAGTTGACATCATCTTTTTTAGTCAGAGAGATAGCATCTAACTTCTTCCAATATCTCCATTTTATTAGGATTGTTTGTGGGCTCTCATGACAATGCTTGCACAATAAACACATCTGAGGGTGTTTTGGTAGCAGAAAGACAAAGAATGGATGCTATTGTTTCTTCAGAGGCTTGTGATGCCATTGCTTCTTCTTCCAGGGAAGCCATTGATTTCATGGGAACATTTAGTAATAAAAGATCTTCTTCAGTTAATGGCACAAACAGGTTTGATTCTCATCCAGGATTGGATCTTTCCTTGAGGTCTAGTACTGATCTTCTTGGGAATCATGTTAGTCAAGAAAGGCCTACTCTCTGGCATCCCAATGCATCAGCCTTTACCAGGTTAGAATCTATATCTTATTGTTGCTACTTTCATCTGGCAAGAAGTAACTGTTACAGGAAAATATTTCAAACATTTTAAATCAAATAGATTGAACCAGATTATGCGTTATATGGATAGATGCCTGTTTCATCATCCTTATTTCCATTTAAAATGCAGGAATAGAGAAGAAAAAAAAAAAAGAGTAGTATATGCAGATATACAAGTGTATCTATGAGGTGCTTTAAGATATAAACGTGCAGGGACCTCCTGATGAATGATTAAATAGATTTGCAGTTTGTTCTTTTTTTGCAAGTACCTTATGATTGCTGATCCTTTAAATGATACTTGATGCAGGTACGCTGGCAGGCCATCACACCAAGTGGATTCATTGAATAGTATCAGTAATCAAAAGAAAGAACTTGGAATTAATTCTGAGAAAAGTTTGTCCATTGTTATTAATGGTAATAACTCAGATACTCCAAGTCCAACACTAACTACTCCAAGCACCATCTCTCTGGCTATTGGCCAAACCAAACACTCCGAAATAACTGCTTCATGCTCTCAGCAGAGATTATTTCCTGCCCCAGTTCAAGTGAAGGGTATACGGATGAGTAACCTCTGTGCTGGCTACAATTCTGTTCCTCCTCCAATCTTTTGTGCACAATCAAGTGTGTCTCCTGTGCCAAGTCCAGGATCCTCAAACCAGCAGGAACATGCCTTTCGTGTCAATCTATTTAATAAGTCTCAACAATTATATGACCGACTTGCCCCCAATGCTAATCATTCAACCAACCAAAGTATGCACAAGCTGGATAGATTGGATTCTTTTGAGGACAGAGGGCATATCTCTCCTGCCACTGATCAGAGTGCAAGTAGCAGTTTATGTAATGGGGTTAGAGCTCATATTAATGGTATTGGATATGGGAATTCTTGCTCTAGTAATGGCGATGTCAATCAGGTTGCTGTTGTCAATGCTTCTGTAGAGAGGAAGAAGGAAGATGGTCTTCTCAGTCCCAATGGAACCTCTCACCGATCTATACAGAGAGAAGCAGCTCTAACCAAGTTTCGCTTGAAGCGCAAAGATAGATGTTATGAGAAAAAGGTATGGGTTTTCTAATCAACTTAGTCATCCTTTTATGATTACTTCCTGTGTTATTTTCCCTATTAGAATCTACCTTTGTTATGATCTATTAAAACATATCTATGGAAGTATGGTTTTCATAATTATTAAGAACTGTTGTTCCTTTGCTCAATTGCCAAATAAAATTTAGAGTGAAAATTTTTATGTGGCTTGTGCAACTTGTGTGTGGCATATACTTAACATACCAATTCTCATCCACAGGTTCGGTACGAGAGCAGAAAGAAGCTGGCAGAGCAACGTCCTCGAGTTAAAGGACAATTTGTTCGTCAAGTGCCATCTGATCCCCAACCTAGAGAAACTCAACTTCAGTATGGGAATTCATCCGATGGCTAGCATCTTGACCAAGCATAACTAGGATGACTGTGGTGGTTCAGATTTACTTTCAGCCTCATGTAAAGTCCAGGAAGCAAAAAGGGGAGGAGTCATGAGGTACTCTACAAAAGATGGTTTCTGACATCACATTCACATTCCTTGGGGTGGATATTGACACAGATCATCAATATGTAGGCATGTGCTGATAATAAAGTAGTGTAGTGATCTTTCCAATCGCACAATCTTTTTCTCATTTTTCCTGAGTTCGTTTTTCTCATTCATTATATTTGTTTTGCTTGTAACATGTTTTATTTAGAATCCCGTAGATCAGCTGTAGTTAGTGTAGAAATTGTAATCTCATCCCTACCTTACAATCACCTTTGGTATATATTCAAGCAAGGTTATATATCTCTTATCTTCTCCTGTGTCTCTTGTATATTAAAGATGATTGAAGCATGTAAAAGGGATAGCAAATCAAATTGGAAATCATAGTGTTGAAAAAAGCGCAAAAAATACAAATTCACTGTTTCTTTGTGACTATCAGTGGAAAATTGAAAATCCATAGCATCTTTTAATCTTTTCATTACAGTTCAGTTTCAGGATTTGAACTTGAAAACTTGTTCGTAGGAAGCATGTTGCACTGCCTTTTGAATGGCATAAAATTAATGGATACCAAGAATTCTAGATGCTGTCCATATTGACAGAAATGGAAAACGTATCAAAATATGAACTGGTCCACCAAAAAGATCTGGAATTAGTGAAGTCATGTCAAGATTTGTATGTGGCATATTCTTAGTGGTACAAGGGCTTTAGTGAAAATTACGTACAAGGTTAAATTTTTGTCTGAAATTTTTTGAGCTGTAAGAATATTCACTGTTAGTTTTTTATTCCACTGTTGTTTCCACTTTACTGAACAGGGTATCCCATCCCTGTTTTCTAAAGGATGGATAGGAATTGACTGGTAAAAATCTACAAAAAATTTCTTTGTTCAAAAGAGAAGCACTTGAATTCCAATGGTGATGTACAGCAGGCCATTTTCAGAGCACTTTATATCCCTTTTACTTTACCCCGAATGGGTTGTCAATATGAACACAAATACCTGAGTGTGTTGGTGTTTTCTATGAGGCCAAGTACAAGGATTCTGGATGTAGAAAAATACATATACTTGAAAACAAGCCTGAATTCATGGGGTACTGCCACCAACGAAACA
>BPVZ01000069.1:516655-535633 GCA_020521535.1 Rubroshorea leprosula | reverse complement strand
AAATATTTGAAGTTTAATATTATTAATCAATTTACTGTTATTTATAATTTTATGATTTTTTCTTAATTTAAAAATTTATAGTGAAAACTATAAAATACTTAGTGTTAATGAGTTATGATACTTTAATTAGATATATATATAATTTTATTTGTATATAATAAAACTAATAAAAAAATTATAAAAAATAAAAATAAGATAACACATGATTAACTCGTAACTCGTTAAAGTCACGTTAAAGTTGGATTTTTCCAATCCAAAACCCATTTACGACCCAACCCATAGAATCTATCACTCAAATTGATCCAACTCGAGTCCGACCTCTCCCGTTTACTAGGTCTCCTCGGCTATTCGCCTTGAATAACATTCTTCAAGAAATTTATATGAAGTTCCATTATCTTTCAAGCAAGAATTATAGAAAAGCTATTCCATTCCATCATCAAACCAAACATCACATTTAGAGAGTAACTTCATACAAATTATATAAGAAAGAGACGATGATATGCACGGTTCAGATGCATTTTACAAGTTTGGTTAGGTACTCTAGTAATAAGCAACTATTGTTTAAGCATTTCCTGCAGTTATTATTTACAGATATCAACTGCAAGACAGCATAGCATTCAAGTACAGCGTGCCCTTGGCCTCGACCATCCAGTTCAGCTGCAACGGTTCTGCCCTGAAAGCTCCTCCTTCAAAACATGCTCCCAGTCTGAAGAATAGTTATCATAAAAGCTTGCTGAGAGTTGATTTCCTAGCCTGTTGATCTGTAGAGACTGGCAGATGGAATCATCATGCTTTACCTGTAGATGGAATCCTTTCACAGTGTCCCCAGCATGATTGGCCACTTCATGAAGTTCTACAGGTTCCACATTTTCATCTGACATTCCATCCTCCGCTCCATCATTTTTGATCCACCACCGTTTTTTCAGCCCTGCAAATCCAAGATCAACACCCCTTGGAAGTGGTTGCAATTCCATATCCATGGAACTTGAATTGTCAACACGGCTTTTCAGTATATGGAGCCTAGACATTACAGATGCCTCAATATCATCCTGGAGAGAAAGTTCTGATATTTGACTATAATTCACTTCAGGATCCAATTTGTCAACCTTATCCATTGTGGGACAAACTTTAGGGCTTGAGATTTTCTCCTCATCCACAGCATCATTAGAATTCAAATTCTCAAGCCGGTTCCTGAGGATACGAAATCTCGCAATGACATCATTGGCATTGGTACTTGTGCTTATGATAGGGGAATCTTGGACCAACACATCTGTGCTTGGCCCACCCCGGGATGCAGGTGTTGACTTCTCGTCTGTCTTTATGTAAGAAGAAATGTTTGATATCTTCTCTTCATCTGTGGCATCTTCAGACAAAACTGAAGCAGAACAATAGGTCAAGATAGCCAAACTAGTAAAAAGATTAAACAAACATTTTCAAGTTGAATTATTAAAAAAGGAAAAGGAAAAGGAAAAGAACAACAGTTATGTAATGGATTTCCAAATAAAATTTTGACCTTTTGCTGAGTCCAACTTGCATTGTTCCATCTCCATTTTTGCTGGGTCCAATTTGCATAGTTCCATCTCCATCTTTATGCGATTATAACGAGCCATATAATTAATAGAACATAATGCAGCTTCTGCCTCAAGCCATAGATTCTTATACAAGAGAATTTGTGGGTGTATCTCTTCCTTCTCATGAAAGTTCTCGCTAAGAACCTTCTTTATAGCCTGCAAATTAGGAATAACAATCTCTTCTTCTATCCTGCCAAATGTATCTTGAAATAAAGCAAAAAAGCAATAGAAAAAAATAAAAGAGGAAATACCAGAGTCATCTTATGATTCTTATCATCTTTCACTTTTATCTCTGCATGATCCCTAACCAAAAGAAAATCAGAAGATTCCCCTTCTTTCTCACCAGATTGCTTTCTTTTCTCTAGTAAATGACTATGAGAAGGATCCCCAAGAACATCAACGGCTTCTGGTGGAGAATCTCCCTTGCCTTTGCCCTGAAGAAGACATTATCCAGCTTGGTAACAAAGTACATAAACGTTCCATCAAATGAAAGATTTATGACGCAACAAGCATGACTATGCAGAGCATTCACCACCCAGTCACTTGGGCTGGATGGCCTATCAAAGAGGGAAAAGAACGTGTAATGGGTGAGGTTTTGTGTACTTGCATTTGCTGGGACTACTCATACACTGACTGAAAGGAAAAGAGAGGGAGGGGTGGGTTGGGGATGGATGGAGAAAGTGAAGAAAGGCTGAAAAACACACCTTGTTAGGATCAGCTGATAATTCACGTCCAATATTCTTTCGCATGCATTTATCCAGATTCCAAACTACATTTTTAAGGGCCTCAAAATCCTGCTTCTTCAATTCACTTTCCTCATTAGAACAATGAAATAGAAGCAATTCTGACAGGCTATGCATTGTACCAATCAGTACGTGGACATTAATCATTTGAGAGGACTCTTTGCCATGAGAGTCCACATGCTTAGCAGGAATATCTTCTCCAGAAGATGGTGAACAAGGAGAATTTCCTGCAATCACATGTGAGATGAATGACATCTGAAACTGAGGCATTATTCAGCTTCATGCCAAAATTTGAAACACCAACATATAATGCACACAATTGTTGAGAAGCCAACTTACCTTCTTCAAGGACTTGATGCCTGGTGCAAGACAGCTTAAGGTCAGACTCATTTATTGACTTATTGGATAAGAAATATTCCTTCCTTAGTTGATCTATGTCATCAGAAAATTCAAACCCATTGCCAGAACTTGGTCTTCCATGGTTGGATCCCACTTTCCCTGCATCATTGGGTTGATTCACTCTAAATGATATATCCAAAACTAAAGACCGTTTTGCAGAAGTAAATAAACCATTTTGCAAAAATCAATTTTCTTTAGACGCCAAAGTTTCCCCTGGTTTTCAATAGGAGACTTTTAAAACGTTAGTCATATTAACAGGGATATATTTAGATGCTTACTATTTGATTCACTGCATGCTTCTGGTTTCCTTAGAAGCTCTGTAGCAACTGCCCCAGAAGAACCAAAAGGTGAATAAAGAGAAATAGGAGCTCCTTTCCAGCAAGGTGAATCATCAGCAGGGTAATGATCTGAACTCTCTGAAGAATTCTCAACTTGAATCCCAACATTATTTTCAGTGGTTGTATTGAAGCAATTTGAACTAACATGAGAAAATTGAACTTGGGATCTCACACAGAACTGATCAGATGTATCCTTAGAGCCAATTTTGTTGGTTAAAAGTTCTTCATTTTTTCCTGATGATAATTCAGGAGATAGATGCTGATTTCCATCAAGGTAAATGTTTGATTGGTTAGGATCGAAGTGGAGTCTGCTGGCAGGGCCTAGAAGAGGACAGGGCTCCTTCATGCTAGAGGGATTAACACAAGTAGAATCAATATTGGTTGCATCACTGACAGTGTTAAAATTTCTGAATGGAACTGTAATGGATACTGAAGAACTACTTCCAATAGCTGGTGGCTTGATGACAAGCCCATGAGATGGACCATCGTTTGAAGGTGTACCAAGCTCTCTCATGAAATTTCCATAAGTATTGCTGAATGGAACCAGATTTTTCTTGGGATTCACTGGGTTTCCTAGGGTTATTTGTAAATCTGGAACTCCTAAAGCAGACATCGATGAGGGAGTTTGCCCAATGACAGGTACAAAATCAAGCTTTCCTATATTAGCAGACTCAACTTGCTTCTCCTTAGAAAGCAGACAAGCACCTATGGTAGTTTCTTCATATGACTTTGCACCCCTGGATTCCTTCACCCCTACAATAAAAATAAAAATAAAAAGGAGGGCAAAGGACAAGATGAAATTTGGAGAATTCGAAAACTACCCTCTTTTCAAGATATAAAGAAACAAAAATGTTTGAATGGAGATGGAATTGAGATACACACTTTTTCTTATACTTTAAGATGTCATATCAAATTAATGAAAGATCTAGCACCCAACCTTCCACACCCAAAACTAGTCTCTTTAAATGAAGGATAACTGCTAACTAGAGAGAAGGAACAATTCCAATGTCAACATACATAAAGAGATAAATCTCTGCAGCTATGTCTTAAGAAATCTTATAAGTCATTCCACCTTACAAAATGTGCAAAAGAACAATTCAGGGCATATTTTCCACTATATCTAGTCTAGTACTTAAAGATGCCAAACATGCAAGCTGCAACAGCGGTAATATCTATACAAGAAAGGTTTTTGCTCTCTCAAATTGACGATTTTTAACTGAGGAAGAAGTAACAAAAAGTCCAAATTATAGAGTGAATAAGAAAGAAAGCAAGAAAAATGTCATTGCATATACAATAAGAACAAACTAAATGAATCAAAATCAAAGTAAGGAAAAATAAATAGAATCCGCACTTATTATCATCATTATCCATCTGGTCATTACATGAAATAAAAAAATCATTAGTTCTTATAAGTTAAAATTATACGGAAAAAAGGAGATACCTAAGTTCAATGGATCCTCAGAAATGGATGGAGAAGCCATATTCATCTCATTTGGGTAGAAACTTCCGCCGACATCCACCGTTTTACTGTGCCCCCAATCTGGCAAACCCTCCCACAAGCCACCCCACTGAGTTGTGTGCTCCAAACCAGACAACCTCTGGTCAGGCGTGGATCCATTGAAGGTAACAACATGAGGAGTAGAAAATTGAACTGAAGGCGAGATATATGAAGGGTAATAGGGTTGAACTTCAACAAAATCATTCTTAACACAATCCGGATTGGGGTTATAGGAAAAAGCATCATTTGAGGCTCTGGCAATTGGATCCAAAGGAGTAGGGGCAGACTGAGGTTGGTTAAATGGGTTGGGACCCGAGTAATGGTATGGTTTTGTGGAAGGCATCGAATCCAATTCTGAGAAGTAATCAGGTCTAAAGGAATTGACCCAATTCTGCATAGAGGGACTCAAGGAAGGATTGAATGATGGTTCAGCCAGATCCACAAGTGGGGTTGTGGGAGGTTTTGTAATTGGTCGCTCAACGGTGAAGGGTTGAGCTAAAGCAGATAAGGAAGATCCTCCATTACAACCGTAAGACCCAAAACCCATCATCTTTCATGAATCAAAAGCTGGAGTTTACTGATCAAAACTCAAAAAACCCATATCAAATTAAGCACCTTTAAAGCAAAATTGATGACTAATAATTAAGCGGAGAAAAAGTTTGCGATTATATTAACAAATTTTGATCAGGAAGAATGAAAATCACTGCAGTAAACAGATATCAGAATCGCAGGCAATTATGTTCGATAATTACAAGGAAATAAAAAGAAAACAAGAATCATCGTACTGATTATTCATACCGGAGAAAGTGATGATCGGAGGGTCGGAGCTCACACCAAGACTCCAATACGCAAAGACTTCAACGTCGCAGGGAAGGTGGTGACGCGTGAAAATAAAGTCACTCTGAATTTTTTGGTCTACGACTTTATTGTAATGTTATTTTACCCAAGCCCCTGAATTTTTTCCAAAATTAATTTTTTATTCTAGTTGTTTCCATCTTTACAATCCTCTCCTTACAACGTTTTTTTCCCCACTCCCTTTACTAGTTTCAAAACATGTTTTTACGCAAAAAAAAAATAATAATAATAATAGAGGAGGGTCCTTGTACACACTATACTTACATAAAATTTAATTATTTATTTTATTATTTTTAGTGATTGAGATTTATTATATTTTTTAAATAAAAAAGATAATTTTTTAATAAATATAAATAAATTTCAACAATTAAAAGTAAAGAAATGAATAGTTAAAATTTTGTATAAATATGATATGTAAGAGTTATATGTAAATAAATTATTATTCTATTAATAAATGAAAATTTTTAAAAACTTGAATATTTAATAGTAGATTAGAAATTGATAAGATGCAGTCATAACTCAATTCTATAACAATAATTCCTTTTTTTAAAAAAATTAAAAATTTTAAATCTAAATTATAGATATACTCATAGAGCAAAATCAATAAGAGTAATGCTAGGGGCACTCGCCTCTTGCACTCTCCGGCCAACACTTTCCCTTTTATTGGGCCACGTTGTTTTGGTTCCGAAGAGGTTGCGCTGAAAGGTACAGGGAAGCTTACGTGGCCCAATGAAAGGGAAAGTGTTGGCCGGAGAGTGCAAAAAGCGAGTGCCCGTAGCACTGCTCAGATCAATAATATAAAAAAGTGATCTTTTCTTTTCCCTTTTAAGGAGGTATCTTTTAATGTTGAGACAATAGCCCCATATATATCATAATTAGGCTACAAAGACCAACACAAGCCCAACTCCTAAGGCTTTAATAGAAAGGCCCACTCTTTGAATGAAAGAATTGAACCTTAGACATCTTCCGACGAGCGCATCAATTTATTGGAGCTGTAAATACCCCACACCTAAGGGTTAGTCATTCATTCTCTGCTTTCCATTCCCTCTCTATATTTATACTCTTGTCTTCCTCGGGTCTAACTTGACTCTGTTTTACAGGTCTCCTTACACTGGTTTTTTCGGTTAACCTTGAGTTCGGATTTACTCAACATCACCTCCTTATCCCAGTTTTGAGACATAGGATCTGATCTGATTCATTTGAAGGCCTTGCACCCCTCTAGGGTCTCTCGGTTAACCCTTAACTCTCATTTGCATTATCTATACCATGAAATTTTAATTGAAAAACTGTTGTGCAGGTTGTTCTGCATAACAAAAGAAATTCAATTTTACCATAAATGAGTTTAGAGTATATGAACTTTTTCCCCACTAACCATCTATCCCCTTAAGTCTCAACTAAAATTGTAAAGCAAAAAATAAACCAATCTAAGAAAATTCATTGGATTGAACTCTGTTTTCTTACGACTATAAACGGTAATCGATCACCATACAATTGTTTCTGCTAAAGCTGAAAATTGCATGACATTTTCAAAGTAATGTACAAGAATGACAAATTAATTGACCAAAAAATGACATACAGAGAACCTCTCTCATATTGGAAACTAGAAGTAAACTAGGAATGAAGACTGCTCTGGATGATTCAAGACCGGAGATGAAGCGAAACGGAAGTTGGAAACAGAGGAACCCCTAAAAGAAAGGCCGGCCCGCCTCAGCGCCAGCAGCCTCTCCGTGACCCTGGCCAGCGCCACCGAATACTCCCCCAATAGCTCCGCCATTATCGACACTGCTATCATGATCTCCTCCTTTCTACTTCTTGGATGCCTTTTGTTTGAGGAAATGGAATGGGATGCTGCCAATTTATAATAAGTGTGGATCTGACGACTTTCCGGGAATAATAATCTAATCTTTGATTTCACGGGACATTGTTATTGTTTTGGACTTTTCTACATGAACGAAATCTTGTGTAATTTCTGAATTCAAAATTCAGATTTATTTGAGTCAATTTTTTCGCGTTAATTGGTAATCATAGAGCTGAAAAATACAGAAAGTATCACATGTTTTTTCAACTTTGGGTTAGGCTCATCTGGTATCTGTCTTTATGTGGCCACTGCATTATTCCACGCGTACCAGATAATTTGTTGTGGACTTGGAGCCACGAAAAGTATCAGTTTACTTTGGGGCTGCGGAATAATTATCTGCCGACTGCCGTTAGTTTTAGTTAGTTTTAAATGGACGGATAACAGTATTTAGGTAGTTTTGTACATTACTGTGTACTCTATATTAAATTATGAACACTAACTATTAAAAGGGTTTTCTTTGGTCCCACTAATTTTATAATTAGGATTCATTTGAGGGTATTGTGCTATAAATATAGTTATAACTAAAGATTATTTTAATTTTTTATTATTTTAAAAATACATAAAATATTAATTAAAAATTAATAAAATATATAAAACATTAACTAAAACTGATTAAGAATTATTAATTTACATTTTTTGATATAATCTGGTGTGAGAGATTGAAGATTTTTAACTAATCAAATTATAAAATATTATAATTTAATTGATCAAAAAATTTATCTCTTCTATACTCCTCTTTCATTTCTCTCAAACCAAACTTACTGTTAGTGTTTTTGTAATTTGGTATTGTAATACTTGTTTTATTATTCTATTTTATTTAATGAATTTTTTTCCATAAATAAAAGTAATAAAAAAAGATTTTTTTAATTTCTATATTTATAATACAGATTAAAAATATAATAAATACATATTTTCTTTTAATTTTATATAGAAAAAAATAAAAATTAATTTTTAATTTATTAATTATATAATTAAATTTATTTATTTGATATTAACACTAAAATTAATATTAATTTTTACATATATATATTTATAATGAAAAAATATGCTTAACTTGTGTCGTCGAAAAACCATACAAAACATTGTAGATAGTTTGCGGCCAGTGACCAGTTGACAAATTTCCGACCCTCTTAAAATAGAAAAATAGAGCCGAAATGCTTGAACACACACCTAATTCTGTAATAATAAAAAAAATAGATGAAAATTTGAAATTCCTGAATGCACACTTTCTTAATTTGAAAAAGAGAGGACTTATTATGAGGCATAGAATTTCCTTCTCTATTTGTTTTCTTTATTTTGGGTTAGAATGAATTAATTGAATCCTGCGAAGACCCTTTTCCAAGCCTTCAAGCTAGGATCGAGCCTTCACTGCGGCTAAAGAAGGCTTGGAAATGAAGCACTCCTTAAGAGGTGACATTATAGCTTTTCCATCTCATTGTATCCAGCACGTTGTATTTGTTGCGTGTTGATCCCCAAACTGTCACCATCATGAAATTGGAGTGTGAAACAGGTTTAGGCAGGGAAAGAAAATAGATACGTGACAAACAGGGGAAGGTTGGATCTGGTTTAATGTGTTATATATGTCTTGGGTCCTTATCTGAGTTGTTTGAATAGGTAGCTATTAGCTGGACAATAATGTAAATTTGTATTGTAACAGGTTCAGTAAATAAATTTTCAATACCTCTTGTACACATAAAGTGAACATAATTCCCATAGCCCCTTGTTATTTCTCAAGGCATGACAATTTCATATAACTCATTGGTAAAGTCATCATGCACGTGCATTTTTATCTTGCATTCACACTAATTAATTGCTTTGCATTTGAAAAAATTATTCAAAGGCAATAGTCCACAACATATTACAAATTTCAAGTTTTATATTTATCACATGTTTTATATTGATGTGACTTTAAATTAGTTAAGATATTAATTCTCTAATATTGATTGATGACTCCAAGTAACAACTTGTGACGAATGTAAATTGCAATTTTGAATCCACGTTTGGAACGTAAGAGAGTTAGACGTTTTACGTACTGCTAATTAGCATAACGTATTGAAAAACCATCCATGAAACAACTTTTAATCATGCGTGGTTTAAGATTAAAATCCTAACTATGCATTTGCATATGCACGTATATAACTTTGTGTACATAGTAAACATTTTCACAGATCGATTAATAAATTTTAATAACTCTTGAAATGAGATCTTAAGTTTATAAATTAAAAACTTAGTTAAAAGTCAAGATTTTACAATTTTAAGGTTATGAGTTATGAGTTTTATTTTACATATAACAAATTAATTTCCTGAAAATTTTTGTTGAATCGTATACTAATTGTTATGATCTGTACACTTTGTAGACGCTTGTCCTTTACGTAAGAAAAATACTTTACAATTCGATTAATTAAGCTTCATTCATTGTAAGTTGATTCCGTTTGTTATTCTTTTCAAAGTTTGAACGTTGTAATTTGTATGCGTCAAATCGTATAGACTGTAATTTTGTAGCCTTTCAAGAGAAGTTGATGCGCCAGCTACCTGCCTAACGTTAAAATTGAAAGGATCCCACGGGCCACGGCCATCCCTTTCTGTTGATTCTGATGTCTGTCTTGGCTTATTCGACGAGGATGAATGATTCAGATCTCATAAGACATTGGACACAGGGTCCCGCGCCCATGTGAGACCCATATAACCTCTGATTTTCTCAGAGAATATATGCCTATCGTTTTTATAATGTTGCCCCTTCACTTTTCTAATTGCACATGCATGTGACATCCACACAGCAATTATATTAATAATCGTTAACTAATTACCTCTTTATCCCCAAATAGATACCTTAATCATACTGCTTGGTTTTTTGAGAAAATGCCAAATTAATTAGATAAACAATTATGCTAACCAATTCGTCATCATTCCTTCTGCCTTGGTATAATGAGCTTGATTAGATATTATTCTCTTGTCCAAATGGAGAACAAAACAAGAATGATATGTGCCAATAAAAAATTAGTTAAATTAATATCCATTAATTTAAAATTTTTAATTTAAGGTTAAAATTTGAATTCAAATTTTTACACTATTAAACAATTAACTTTTGATTTACTAATAATGAAGGATATATATATTGGCACAAGAGATCATAAGATCAAAGTCATTCGATTTACTAATTGGAATGTGGAAACAAAAAACCACTTAAGATAATGTAAAAAAATAATAGTAATCTAATTTAATAATATAACAATGTTTTGTACATCCTTGACTAACTATGTCCGTACAAAATTAACACAAAATTAACCATTGAATGGGGAAGTAGTCCCTAAAAGTATGAATCTCCTTTCCACATGCAAGGGTCCCTTTTTGCGATCAATGCAATCCAAAACTATGAAAAAAGGAGTCTTGATTATACTGAAGACCATTAATTAATGAAAGGGTTTCAAACAATCATTAATTTTTTTAATAATCTTTTCTTGAATGTACCATAATATCAATAGGGTGCTTGTTGAAGAAATGATTAATCTTGTGCACCCAACCCATTACAATAAGCCTTACAAAATCCTTAATAACAACGTTCAGCTCATTTGAGTTTCCTACACAGCATCCGTGCCATCCAAGTCCAAATTAAAAAACCCTTAGTCAGGCCCATCCCACAGCTTCCTTTCCAGTGTTGTCAGGCACTCAATAGTATTTGGATTTGTACACCTATCAGCAAAAGAAAACATAATTCTTTCAAATTTCTTTCAAATTTAGCTTCAATTCATATCCATGAATTTACTTGCATCAATTCAATGATTTTCTCCCCCACAAACTCTTATTGATCAAAACACTCCTGTTGCGTTGCGTGCATTCCAAATTCTTTTGCTCCTCGTAGTTGAAATAGAAAATAAATAAAGAAAAAATGGATTAATAAAAACAATTAATTAAAAATAAAATAATATCATTGAAAGTTTGAAGAGTTTAAAAAGAAATTTCAATCAATTACACTTTTTAAGACTTTTTATGCAACTGGTGTAATAATTTTTTATGATTATGCCCTCTCCAAGATACAATAACCCAACTTTTTCTCACTGTAACTTCACAAATTCTACCCTCTTATAAAGCAATCTCTACCCACCACCTTTCCTTACCCGAGAGAGTTTGAGTATGAAATGCTCTGTGTGAGGAATGAGAGTGCAAAAGAATGTGAATGGTGCAAAAGGAGAAGCTGCCTATTTATAAACCTTTTTTTTTTTTTTTTGGAAGTCAAGCGAAAAATATGATTTTATTTGGAGCAGCTGATTGAAAGGAAAACGGCATGTAAGTTTAAAACATTTTGAATGAAATAACTAAGCACACAATGCAGCCGGCTGAAAAAATAGATTTGTAACCGATTTGACAAATATTTTAATCTGAATGTTTTAAAGACGGATCCGTAACAGATGAGGATTCGACAAATGGTTTATATTTTTTTTTTAATTAAAATTTAGAACAAATTCCCCACACCAATGCAAACCACATGAGCATCCAAACATCTCTTATTTCATTTCACATGACCATCCAAACACCTCTATATATATATTAATATCTAAATGATCCCATTATTACTCAGCTCGGATCTACAGATTTAATTTCATCTATATATTCAAGGGTACCGTGCACCGTCCACCGAATTTCTCTCTAAAATTATCATTACCGATAGTGGACTAGCGTCAGAAAAAGGCCTGATCATATGTATAAAACTACGAGATGCAACACGCATTGGGATTTTCGTCGCTGAAGAGCTGCGGTGCAGGCGGCATTTGCTCGATCACGTAAAGCGGCTGGTAATAGTAAATCATCTTGTTAATACCTTCCTCCTCACTGTTAATGCTCTCTTCTCCTTCCTTCTTCCGTCCTTCCTTTTCTTCTTTCTTCTCTTCGCCTTTCTGATCACCTTCTTCTTTTTTAGCTTCTTGGGATGGTTTTTCCTCTTTCTTCTCTTCCGGTTTCTCTGGTTTCTTGGCCTCCTCCTTCTCGGGTTCAGGCTCAGGTTGTGGTACAATGCGGACTTGCTTTCCGGTGCGTCTGTATAGATAATCCACAAGCTTGTTTGCATCCATGGTTCCTGTCACCATCACTTTCCCAGTGCTATACTCAGTCACAGCAGTTTGCACTCCTATGATTAATACGAACCAAAAGATACATGTTACTAACAGCTAATTGCTAAAATCTGCAATCAATTATATTATATGCAGTAAGCTCCACCAAACAAAACAAGTTATGCTCAACCCCACATCTGCAGTGCATATTGCAATATTAGTCCAAAAGTTTAGAGTAATTGAACTTGTTCACAAAGAAAATGGTTTACACGTTGTATAGGACCAACAGTCTTGTCGGCCAGATCCCAGATGCAAGCCACGTGGCAACGTGATTTTGAAGGTAAATTTTTGGAATTGAGGAGCAAGCATAAACATATGGCATGGGATTCCCTTTGTTGGCCAAAAACTTATCGTTTTGGTTTTGTCAATTTGGTATATAATGGATACCGTTGAGCCGTTGCAAAGGTTTGAATATCTTATTCTTTGGATACTTATTGATATATCCTAATATATTTATTAAAAATTATTTTTTAATCTAAAATTAAAATAAGCAAACTTAAAAATATAATTATGTATATAAAATAGAAAAAAAATTGATTAAATTGATTATATTTATATTATATTTTAATTATTAAACTAAAAAAATATGAAAAAGTGTATCAAATCAAATAGTATATCTCTTATTTTTTTTATTTTTTAGGTATCACACCATTATTAACCCAAGTATTACTTCCTCTTAATTCTCTAAATTAAGCATGAAAACTTAATCACTCAACTAAGAAATAAACCTCATGTCTACACAAGCCACCACAACTTAAAAAAATATGGCTATTATGTTGAGAGCATATATATTTAACTCAATTACGATGTTAGTAAAGAAAGATGATGTCTATGATATGATAATTCACCTTTCATTTTTAGAATCTTTTTCTTGAGTTGATCAGCACAGGCCTGGCAGTGCATATCAACATTGAGTTCCACAGTTGTTAATTCACTAACCTGAGATGATCATCAAAAAAACAAAAATCATCACATGAACATAAATATATTTGTGAAGAAATAGAATTATTCATTCCTCCTCAATTTTCTTGGTTTCCTTTTTCACCTGAGAAGTGACAACTTCAGGCATAGGATCACCCTCAGCTGCAGGCAATGGAGACAAAACTTTGGCCTTTCTTTTGGTCTTCTTCATAATTTTGGTGCATACTGCCTGAGGTTCCACAATTCCCTTTATAGTCACTTGATTTTGAGACATATCTGTCACAACACCCTCCACTCCTGCAATCAATCCAGCAAAATTTTGTCACAAAAGAAAGAAAATTACCACTTTAGAAAATTAAACAGAGGAAAAACAGGGGAGACAGAATTAAAGACCTCTAATCTTCATGATGGACCTCTCAATCTTCTTAGCACATCCCACACAATGCAAATCCACACACAACACAAAAGGAGATGGTGGCTTTGGCGGCTGCTCTTCTTTCCCTTCTTCAGCCGGCTTCTCCTCCGTTTTTTCTTCTTTCTTCTCCTCTGGCTGAGGCACCTCTGCCTTGACTTGCTCCTGGCCATTTTCATTACAAATTAAATGCCAACCTCAATCAACCAAGAACTTTTCACAAACACATAATAAACAAAACTAAGCGTAACTCAATCAACCCAAGAACTCCATTGCGCCAATATAACAAACACATGGGAAACAAAACCTAACATGCAAAAATCATGAACCTCACCTGCTTCGCTTCCTCACCCATTTCCTCTACGGTTATGACTCAACCAAAAAAGTCACCAGCGATTCAAATTCCGGAATTCCGATCACCAAAGCGCAGAAGAAGACAGTTTATATATGAATAAGATCCGTGAGAAAGACGGGGTTAGTAGCATATAAAGCGAAACTGTGTGATTCCGCAGTGCAAGCAGTGTACAAAGAACCCTCTTAGTTTAATATTATCTTTTTTGGCATTATGTCTCGAGGGGAGGAGAACTGGTGGAGAAGTGTGGCAGATTTATAGCGAGCTCTGGAAAAGTGGCTCATTTTAACAGTGATAATATGTCCATTCTGCACCGATCCACGTGGCTCATTTTGATTGGATAATATCTAAGTAAAGGGCGGTTTGTGGGGGCTCCGGTGTGGGCGATCATGGCTTAACACGAAGAAGGCCTCAAACTATTTCTGTTTGAAATTAAAATACACTCTTTATTTTAATTTATAAACTCGTGTGTTATTTTTGTAATTGGTCAAAAATAAGCAAAATTCTATTACGTGAGTTACTTGTCCTTACTCTGATAGCTTATCTTTATTGTTATATTGGTATAAATATGATTTATTTAGATTTATAAAAATAAAAAAAAAATTCAATATAAGGTGAGATTCATGTATTAAAATATATGATTAATTTATTAAAATATATAAAATATATGTTAGAAGGGTTTTTTTTTTTTTTTTTTTCTGAACGTTGGCTAATAGTTCAAGGACAAGGAAAGCCAGCTACTACTTCAATTTTTCAGATTGGTTGCTTGATCTGTATCATGTCTTACTATTAATTGTGGTGGGTAAAAATAGAATGTGAAGGGTAGATCTGAAAGATAAGATTAACATTAATTGACTTGCCTTTGTTTTGTAATTATTAATGAGTTTAAGTATCTCTTGTATTCAGATTTTTCTTAATAAAAGATATCTTTGTTATTCAAAAATAAAAAAAATAGCTCAAGGACAAGAGCTTTTAGGGGTTATGCCGGCAATTACACGGTCAGTTTATTTCTTTGACTGCCTCTTTTTCTTTTTTCTTTTCTTTTTTTTTATTATTTTTACTTCGACACATAGGTGGTAATAACAATTATATGTTGGATCGGTCGCGTAGGATGTACACCACTGAACGATTAATGCCCCTTATTAATCTGGGTTACCCGTAATTATAGCGCTAAACTAAAGGACAATGGAAGAAAATGGATTTATGTTTAAGTTGATGTTTTCAGTTCATATTGTAAAGGAGGAGCCCTAAATTCACTCCTAAATAGTAGGTAGAGACAAATTTTCCTCTTAAAAAAGAGCAATGATAAATTATTGTTTTAGATTATTAATTACAATAAATCACTTATTATTTAATATATGATATTATTATACATTAACTTGCAGTTAAAACAAACTTCGAAGGCAAATAAATTTTCAATGTATAATAATATTATATGTTAAATAATAAATATTTATTTTAATAAAAAATTTAAAAAGGATAATATATCTTTTTTTAAGGAAAGAATCTATCTTTACCCGCCATATAGGAGACAAATTTTGAGAATTGAGCTATTGTAAGAGCGTTTCCCGACGGCTTCCTAATTTCAGTATCTTAGCTCTGCTATTTATTTATTCAATAGTAATTTAATTTATATACATAGTTTGATATAATTTAAATTGTAAAATATTTTTTTAATTATAAAAAGATTTAAAAGTCATACAACTAAAAAAAATGTCACTAATTATTTATTGTGCATTTATAATTTAATTTATGAGTCTCATGTTTAAATCCACAATTTCATATTTGGGACTGGATGTTTTATTCAGGTAATTGTAGGGCTCATGGTAATTTTATTTTGAATAGTAGTAAAATAATATAGAAATCGAATACACCACAACTCCAAAATTGATTAGTTTGGAGGTAGGGCTTGTGGTAATTAGTTTATGCAATGCATAACTGATGAAAGTAATAGCCAATGTAAAAAGGATATGTCACAAACCACCATGAAATTTGAGGCTAAATCCGAGATTTTTGTTAATTCTAATGGGGATAAATTTATTACTAAAAGAAACAGCAATTATGCATATCTAATCCCATCTTATATAGTAATAAATTTTACAATGACAAGCCTATATTGCGAGATGAGATTATGTATATATCATTACATTGAAAATTTTGATATAAAGTTGCAGAATTTGAATGGAAAAGCATATCTTCTTTGCATGGCTGTGCTTAGCTGCATACTGCTTAGTGCTTACATATATACAAGCCTATAGATATGATCAAGCCTAAATTAATGCAGCCATAAAAGGTATGTACAGTAATATAAGGAAAGTGTATATGCAAGGTCAGAGATATGATTTGCATTGATTTCCTCTTATTCCTTCAATTGTTTCTGCGGTATTCTCCTATATCCATTAAAAAAAAAAAGATTTTGTATATATCCTTTTTGAAAAAAATAAATATTACTACATGGGCAACTTTAAATGTCATCATATATTTGTTGATATGATGTCTGAATCTCTTTAACTTACATTATACTATTCAAAATTCCGATCTAACTACATTTTTTAATTAATTATCCTCCTACAACTATTTAGGTCACTTGATATTATTAGAAATTAAAGAAAATAAACAGTGTGTTTTCAGTTTAGAAATTAGTGTTTATTAACTAGATAATAAAAAGATTAAGAGGAAAAATACAAAAATGACATTGTTTAAATAAAACATCATGAAAATGAATAAAATTATTCTCATTTTTACTTTTAAAATATAATATTTTAATCTTTTTCTATACCGAAAAAGTTTACTTTAATGACATAATTTTCAAATTTTTTTCTTCTATTTTTTTAGATGTCCAGCTAATAATCATTCAATAATGTATATAACTTTATCTCATTTGATGTTAGCTTGATGTGGGGAGAAATTATTATGTCCCAAATTGAAGTAGGTGCAACAATCTTTAAGGATTTGGGGGGAAGTATGTGACCATTTACAAAGAAAATTTACAAACCCAAATATTGGTTGGGTATAGAGATTAGGCACCAAATGAAAATGTTTTCAATGAAAAAGGATTCCACACCCAATTAACAAATTGTTTCCATAAATTAATTTACTTCAATTATAAATTACAGATTAGTTTGTGTTAGTCCAATCTTAAAATGATAAAAATATTGTTTATTATTAGGAAAATGATGTATGCACACTCTGTCATCACACCCTCCGTCACACACTCACTCCGTCTCTGTTTCTCTTCGTTTATCTTCGTTTCTTTTGTTAACTAAGCAGCTCTCCTTTTCACCCAACACAACTTTCCTCTTCACCCAGCCCTGGTTCTTTGATTTTCTTTCCCTCTCCTCCCCCTCTTCTTCTTTCTCTTCCTTCTTTTCCTCGCTGCTATCTAGGTTCTACATCTGGGTTGCAAAACACAGATCGAGTTTTGCAACAGAATCCAAATCTGGGTTCTGCTGCAGAACCCAGATGCTACATTTGGGTTGCAGAACCCAGATCGGGTTCTGCAATAGAACCCAAATCTGAGTTTTGCAACAGAACCCGATCTAGGTTCTGCTGAATAGTAAGGTGGCAGAAGAGGAAGGGAAGGAGCAAGAACTCACCACCATTAGGTGTCTTCAGAGTTAACGGATTAAGTAATGGAATGAGAGTATGTAATGGAGAGTAAGGAATTGCGATGTGTGCCAATCATTGTCCTATTATCAACATGTTGATTCAAAATGCCCTTACATTTAGTGACCTCCTCAATCAAATGGTTAGAAACTTTTTTTTTGTGTGTGCAAATAGTAGATTCATAGATTAAATAAAAAACCATAATAATACATGGAAAACCCAAACATAATAATACATAGAAATGGCTAAAACATTTCTGTTAAGCAAAGCATTCCCATGTGAAAGATTGAATTGGAATCCACAAGAAGGCATTGAGATTCGAAAAAATCCATCATAATTTTCACACCCAAAAGGAAGAAAAACCAAATAAACAAAGAAAAATGTAAATAGTTTTGCGTGTAAAGATATTTATGTATTAGAAAGTTGATATCACATGCGCTGCCACCCTTGAGATTAGAAAGGTCCATTTTATTATTTTTTTCTTCTTCCTTTTTAGGTTATCAAAAAGCTTTTTACTTTTTATTATCAATATCTAATTCTTTTACTTCTTTCTTTTAGGCTTTATTGCTGTTAATTTGAAACAATGTAGACAGGGACACGTTTTTCCCAAATACATTATATTTCACTATCAAACCTCACCAATTTGTGTACCATCGTGGGGACTGATTTGCACTACTACATTTTGTTTTCTTCTTCCTTTAAAATTAAAATTCAAAAGCCATTGAAGGAAACTTGAGAACCAAGCTTCCTACTTGCAATTTGACACCAACCTTTTGGACCGAAAGGATTATTTCTTTATCTTATCTAATGCATTTCCCATTTTATAAAAGAGCCAAAAAAAAAAAAAAAAGCAGTAAATTGCATGAGTAACCCCTTGATGTTTTAACCCTTGTTTGATTGCAGTCTTAACCCTATATATTGTTGTAAGCGGGCCCCCTAATCTTATTGAAACAATCTATGGTGTGTCCAGCGTCCAGTACTATCTATTATCATAAATTAAATAATTAATTTAGTAGCTATATGGATCCAACCTCTATTTGATTATTACTCTTTTTTTATATATAGAGTACAAATTAAGTTAGTACAAGTATATATAGTACAAATAATTTTTCTTTTTTTTTTTAAAGGAGGACTAACAAAGCCTTGCATAGTTGCCAACCGGACCTGTGGTCCAATTGGTTGACCCCCAAGCTTTAGGGCTTGGGTGAGGCGGAGGTCAGGGTTTCGAGTTATGCCACCACCGTGAACTCTACCAACTTGCGACCATTAGGTCGCACGCCTCAAATAAGGGGATGGAAGGTTCACTTTCCTGGAAAAATT
>BPVZ01000069.1:505335-516555 GCA_020521535.1 Rubroshorea leprosula | reverse complement strand
ATATTGAAAAAGGTTAGAATATGATGTTATCATTCCTATGCCATACTAATGATTCCTTCCAATAGAAAACAAACAAAATCATAATCAATTTAGATACTTTAAAAAGATTAGGGACCCAATTCTTACAACTAAAAAGTTTAATGCCTACAAAAAAAAAAAAGAAATTGGGGATTTTTTAAATCTATTGATCAATGTGGAAAATGAAGGCCCAATTCACTGTGTCACGTGAGAGTACTGCCTCAGCAATAGAGAGGAAAAACTTCCAAATCTCAACCAACTTCAACAACCGAACGTATCTTCCATCTTGTTCAAAGTTTGAAATTTTTTTTTTATACATTGTTATGTATATTGTTTAGTTTAATATATTATACAATATATTTATTAAAAAAATATTTTTAAAATTAGAGGTGAGAAAACGTAAAACTATAAATTTTAATAAGTAAATCGATAGATAACTAAATCGATAGATATTAATAGATATGTTGATTTAAAAAGTATATTAATCATTATTTGTCTTAGAAAAATAGATTTTTAAAATTTTATCTTTAAATTAAAAATTTGAGACAATTTTTATTTTAACTTATTTTACCCTTTTAAAAAAAATAAAGATTTTTTTATGATAAAAATAATAATTAAAATTAAGAAATAAATATAAAGTTAAAGTAAAAAAATATTTTTTTAAATATAAAAATGACTATTATTTTGAAATAAGTAATTAATAAAAAAATATTTATTATTCTTAAAGAGAGGGAGTACTACTAATAAATAACCAACCTGAGGTTGTAGCTCCCTTAGGTGTAGTGGTCTCAGAGCTCGCTGGTTCGAGTGTCACCATTGATGTTTCCTCATTCTCTACCCATGTAATTTTCAACCTCAAAAAAAAACAAAAAAAGTAAATAAAATCAATGCTAAATTAAATAAAATTTAGAGGAGCAGAACTCAAATCTAAAATTTTAAGATTTTCGGAGTCCGGGCTCACTCTTATACCAAGATTTTATTGTAAGAAGCTAAAAACGAATTAACTGAATGAAAATTAATTTTTTTTTTTTAAAAGTTTAAAAATTATCACCAGCCAAAACGCAGAGGTTTCAGGTGACCTGATTCAATGAACTCGCTTCTTTTTGTTTTAAAAAATAAATAGATACTCTATTTTCCTTCTTTATTAAAAAAAAAGAGTTTAATAATCAGAGGAAGTGCGTCACAGGTGTCTGGCATTCTGGCAGCAGAATAGCATAACCTACAGCATTGCATTGGCCCGCTTATTTAAAGCACCAATCATACTCAACCACCCACTTACATTCTTTTTATCCAAACAGTTGTCATTCGTCACTGGCTTTAGAATTCCTAATCATATTTTGTTCGACATTGAGTGGCTACAAGACGTGTCACGCTTCCATTGAGCACATGAAAAAGTAAGCTAGGGATTGTATCATGTTGTCCCTAAGATTAAGTCATTTAACTTTTAAAATTAATATTTTAAAATGTATTTTTTTAATGTCCTAATTATTAAGTTATGAGGTTAATATTTGTCTACTTTACTTTTAAAAAATTTAAAAAAAATGACAAAAATCATCTAATATATGCTTTAAAAATAAGGTATTTTAACTTTTTTTTAATAAAAATTTATTGAAATAACATAATTTTAGAATAATTTTCCTCATTATCATTAAGAAATAAGGCTAATAGGCACTATTTCTTTAAGTTACTGTCAATTATTTAAATAATTTAGTAATTATCTCTTTTTATTGAAAGTAAAAAGTTATGAGTTTAAGGAAAAATAAGGGATGAGAGATAATTGTTTCCTATTTACAATCGAAAAAAATACTAAATTAGTATGAGAATGCAAATATTTAAAATCACTTGTGAATAATTAATCTCAATAAATATAAAAATTAATTTGATAACACCTAATTATAAATATAAAAATAATAACTTCATGATGTCCCTTGGTTAAGGTTTGATATAGCTTAGTTGCCGTCCCAGGTAGATTCGCAAAATTGCATGATCTTCTTTGATTAAGGTTTGGGTTGTCACGGTGACAATTGAAATATCTCCCCCTTTTCCCATAAAAATTCCCTATGTACAGAAAAGAAAAAAAAAAGGAGTTAATTAAGCTGATATAACCTTTTGTTTTCTTCAATGAATTTGAACTTTACCTATATTTCAACTTTACCTTTGTAATTTCTTATAGCAATTAGGCGACACTTAGGATCAACTTTATCATAGATTTCTTTTGTATACCATATTAAGTTTACCATAATCGGTTAAAGATTAATTATTTCGGTCATACTAAGACTAAAATTTTACCATATAAAATTAATATTTTTATTAATCTCTTAGAAATCAAACGCTAATTAATAAAATAAAAAGTAAATCTCAAGTTAACGGGTCCACAACCTTTTGGTAGCTTTTATACAGTAATTATCAATGCCCATTTTAACAAGAATCTATGTACTTTCGGTTAAAATTCACCTCATTTCAACGATTTGAAAGTTTGTCCTTTGATCAACACAAAAAAGGTCGGTGCCTTTCATTCAAAAATTTAGACAAGTTGTTTGCCTAGTTGTAAGGACTAAAGAAATATGAAAATGTTAAAAAAAAGGAAAAGAAAAGAAAAAGAATGCATTCTAAACTGTGCTCTATGCATTAAATTAAATTCCATATAACATAATTGCATATGGAAGATCCTGTAAAATCTTCACCTGAAGCAAAAAGGCAGAATTATTGGAGCTCTTATGGATATGCACACACCTACTCTAAATCACGCTCTAATTTTCTTTAGACTAATTGATTGCATGGCACATACCAAACCATTACCAGGACGAATTAGGGGATCATGGATCCTGCCTCAAAGAAGAGAAATCAAAGAAAAAGGACATGCCTTTACTAAACTCAAGTTAAAACAAGAATCCAATGTCAGGGGTTAAATTATATTATGTCTATCACGAAGTATTGTGTACTTTATTTCTCAGATATTATTGTTACTTCTTAAAAAGCTTTAATGAGGAAAAAGATTTACCCCTACTTATAAGACATCGTGCAAAAGTTTGAGATGTACTGTATACTTTTAGTATTAGACAAAATAGCCATTAATTAATTGTTGTGCAATGTTGGATCTTTATGTAAACAAGATAAAGTGGAATGGTATATCATCATTTCATTTGGGGTTTTGTTCCGAAGCAACGTGGCTTGTCTGGTTGGTTCCATGCATCTGGATCCTATGATAGTCCTTCTCATCGACGCAACATGCCATGTTGTCCGAAGGAAACCCTTCTTGGTGAACATGCCTTGTCTTTGGGTTATAGTTTTTTAGATTGGGATATTTCACCTGATAATTCAGGAACACCCCCCCTCCCCCTCGTCAACTCATGCAGATTTAACATTTGATTAGATAAAATGAGATTAATGTTTTGGACATACTAAGCATATTTGGATTTACTTCAATTCTATAATAAATAAAGAAAGCTCCAAATAATTGGCATTATCGACTGGTTCATGTTTGTGCAAAGTGCTGGAAATCTTGATGTGCTCATTCAGATATGTTCTGGAAGAGCATTGTATAAGGCTTCTACGTACATTTCAACAACGAAGGAAGGATAGTGAGGGAAGTGAACAGAACCAATATCTCCTTTTCTGATTCCGATATTTAATATGAATCCTAGAATCAGCTCTGCATATTGAAGGCAATGTCCTCTCTAGCCATAACCTTGTTGCATCAGATTCATTTTGTGCGTAATGGCAAAACAAAATAAGAACAGGAGTTCAGTCTATATGGACACATATTAATTTGTTTTGGGGAATGTATAAGACTGTCCCTCGTTTTGTCCATGGCAAAACTGAATATGCCATGTTTGGTGCAGTATTTTTGATGTCTCGTATTGACTCGCCCATGCTTTATTTCTTTCCAAATGATCTCAATAGAACCTCATTTCATTTGATGTCAATTTTTTTAAGTAAAAGTGGATATATGAACTTATTTGACAACTACTTAAAATTTTAAAAGTTAAAAAAAAAAAAAAAAATATAAAATGATAAATTTATAATTATATTATATGTTTTATAATAAAAAATATAAATTCGCCATCTATCCAAAACAGAAACATGAATTGGGGATCTTCTTACTAGAATTTATTTCATGAACCTTCAAATCTAAAATACTGAATGCACACTTTTAGTTTTTCGTAGAGATATTATGAGAGTGGCCAATCAAATCTAGCTATAACCATGGCGAGGAAGATGCTAAATGATGGAGAGCTGACTACCCTCCATCACTGAGTCCCTCTACGTAATTTGTTGCTGGAGCTAGCACTCCTGCAAACCTATGTCTATTGCATATCAACCCGGAAATCATTCAACACCCCAGAAAATCATTCAACACCCCAATTTCCCTAATGGGTCATTAAGGCTCAGAATAAAATTCGCTTCTTTAGTACCATACAAAAACAAAATCAACTCCTCATTTAACATTGGTAATTAGAACTAAGAACTAACCTTAAGCCTATCATTAAGTTGATTAAGAAAACTTGGCAGCACCAAGAAGCATTGTAATGTGAACATCATGCCCACTGGCATGCATTCTGCTCTCGATTTTGCGCTTGTGCTCCCACTGAACAAGCTCCCACAAACAATGAAGCAAATTAAAGCAATATGTTTCAGAATCGTGAAACAAAGGAGAAAATGGAACCAAGGAACTTATTCGTCTGAGTGGAAAGAGTTCAATTCTCTTAAATAAGATCTTAAGTTCAAATTTTATTAATAAAAAAATAAGTGTCTGAAGAAATTCTTCCTACAAAATCTAACTTGGTTCGAGCCAAGCCAACATGATTATTAATTAGTGGGAAATTAATAAAAAAATTTTAAAAAAAGAAGAAAATGGAACTGGGATTGCAATTACTTACTTTCATGGGCAGAGCACCGATGTCAGCCCGGAGAGCGACGACGGGGCGAGACTCAGAACCAATTTGGGCACCGACGCCGGTTTAGGGAAGTGGGTATGTGCCAGGGAGCTCTTGTGGACGAGAGTACAATTTTTAGTAAAGATACTAGATGTGAACTTCAAGGGGGTGGTGGCGCAGTTGGCTAGCGCGTAGGTCTCATAGCTAAAGAGTGATCCTGAGGTCGAGAGTTCGAGCCTCTCTCACCCCATTAATACCTTTTCCATCTAGTTCAGAAATTAGAAATGAGTAATTATGCACCCTTATTTCAAACATAGAAAACATGCAAATTCTTTTAAGTTAAATAAATTTAAACATATCTCAAGCATAATTAGGACAAGCATTTTGTTTTTTATCTGCAAAATTATGACAGCATTTTGACACTTAACGTATGTAACAAACAGAGCAATTTGGCAGCTTTCACTCACCAGTACAAAGGCCACATCATTTGTAGCACATTCATCACCAGAATGCTCATCTGAATTTTTGAGTATAGAATTCAAGAAATCAGAAACATAATCATCTGATTCATTCGAGCCATTCTGAAACTTTGAATAGGCGATACCGTGACAGCAATAACGTTCCTAGATGAATCATCCAAACAAGGATCGAGATCAGCTGGATTCTCTTCAACTTGTACTTCCAATATTGGAGATTCCTGAGCAATTTCTAACTCAGATTGCACATCTTCGGTGTATTTGGATGTGGTAGGAGAAATATCAGCAGGTTCAGCTTCATCACCATTTGAACCTTCAATGATCTCATCTTTCTTGTATAAACAACAGGGTACGAATGCACCCTGTATGCAGAAATTCATCAAAATTATCAGAATCAACATCCCACTAGTTTTCTATACTAAACAATTCTAATAATGCATTGCTAAGATTAACCATGTGTATGATGATTCAAGAGTTTTGTTGCTGCATAAACTCTCGAGTCATTCCTTTGACCAATTTCGTGTGTCTTGCATGATAGACTTGAGCTGGGACCTCGATGGTGGCAGAGATTCTGGAATGAGAAGCTCCAAACAATATTAATTATAGGAAGAGAACATCAACTACCTTTCTAAGGAGGTACTTAAAGGATATTTATAGCCAAAAGAGCCTTGGGGTAGTTCACGTAGTTGTATTTGGATGGTTCAATTATCATGCATCCGTGGTCTGGATTCTGGCCAAAAAGTAATGAATTGTGCCTTATTGACCTAGTTTAAAGTGTTGAGTTATTGTCCCAACACATTTCGTTAGCATTTCTATGTACAGATATTCATTAATGAAATGTGCAAAACACAACCAACAAAGAATATCAATACCCTTAGTGATTCAAAGCAATTGTAATACCTCAGCCAAATAAGATTTCTCGCAAAATTGCCAATATTGTTTAACCAAATTTAGTAGTGAAATTTCTAGTCTTGTTTTGTTCCGATTTTACATAATAACAACAATAACAAATGAAAAGCATGTTTCATCCTCAATTATATGAAAAAAATATACAAATTCTTCTTAAATCCGTCTTTGCGACTAAAATCTGTTTGATGTAACCAAATTCATCATTTTGTAAGTGACATTTAATCCAGAATCGTATTTATCACAACTTTACAAGAACAACTGAGAAAGAAAAAGTGGAAAACCTACCTGTCTGGATTTGGTGCCATCAAGCTCAAGCTCATCAAGGACAGTGCGCGACAATTAAGCATAACCGAATTGGTCCATAACAAAAACATTGACTTGGCATATGGTCCCCTTCTTAGAATTAAAATTTTCGTCTATAAACTCTGAAGATGCCACTGCAGGTGCTGTATTGTGTGTGGGAGGAGTGTTGATTATTAGTTTGTAAAAGGGAGTTACATTCAGTTAACAGCTTAGTACCCTCCATCAAGTCAAGCTTAATGGAAGAAACAGCTTATTACTAGCAACTTAGCAACAGAGTCTATGAGTGCTGTAGGTTCTGGCTTCACTTCATAAATGTCTATTTCTTATTTTACCGTATGGATTACAAAATAATAATTCTTAAATAGACGATAACCTTAATATTAAGGGGTTTGACTCTATTCAATGGTTTAAATTGTGAAATCTATATTTTTTTTTTGATAAGTCAAAATGTATTAATATAGAGTACAAGGGGCACTTCTATCTACAAACAAATTTTATATAAGGGTTGTTTTCTCACATAAAAATTGTGAAAAATAGATTTTTAAAAGGAAGAGAACAGATTTCTTCTTTAACCCAGCTCTTGTGTAATCTATTATAATACAAATCACACAACATATTTTTAAAAGGAAAAGTTTGTCAATTACAAATAATTTTGGGAAGACACCTTACAAGGAATGCAGTTTTCTTGATTGGCTATTGTTCCATGGTAAGCGGTGTTATATATATGTTTCCTCTTTATTTGGCATGAAACTGGAATGAAGCACAAATGTGCAATTGAACTTCCCCTCAAACAGCATTTACTAAATCAAAATTGGCCTCATTATTTCCTATTGGAATAGGAAAACAAACATAATTTTCACTAAATAAAATATTTTATGAGCCAATGGACAATTGGGTGGAAGAGCAGTTGGCTAGCGCGTAGGTCTCATGACTTTAAAGTAATCCTGAGCTCGAGAGTTCGAGCCCCTCTCACCCCAAAGTTGTTTTTCCTTTCTTTGCTTTGTTTTCGCACAATGATGGTTTACAGATCTTCTTCTTTGGGCGAAAGTAATACTACTAAATTAATCTACTCATAATTATAAATCATTTAAGAGATATACAAAAAAACCATTAAGTAAAAAAACAAAAAGTTACAAAAATGGTTATGCAAAAACTAAAACAGGATCCTCTAGTACTATAATCCTAAATCCTGATTAGCAACGCAAAAAGGAGAACTACATGCAAAAATATACAGGGATACAGCGTGTAATAGCAGGTTACAGTTAACACATTACTAGACATTCCACATCCTAGCCAAAACCAAGAAAAAGACTAGGATCCCAGCTACCCTAAACATAACCCTAAATGGCCGGTTTCTCTGATGAGCTGCAGTAGACTTTGTGAACTGGGATGTGATCACAGAAATATTGCTTTCAGATGTTAAGCTACTCTTTTCAGGGAACTTGGAGGGGGATATTTCACAAGATTCATCCGTGACAGTACTAGCAGCATCACTACCAGCAATTGTATCCTCTTCTACAGCTTCTACCTCCTGGAAATTGTAAACTAATAAGAAGGCAATCCACATAATGGAAATTGTCATGGTTTCTGCACTAGCTTCAGCTATGAACCTCTCACCTTTGATATGAACGGTTTTGATTCATGATCTTCATCTTCACAGCTCCAATCACTTGATGTCTTTCTGTAATAAGAAGGCCGAAATTCAACTGCACACTGCAGACGTATTCTTCTAGGTGCAAGACCCTGTGTCACAATGTTCTTAGTCTCTGGTTGATTTTGAGGGCGTCGAGCTCTAATTATGATAGCAGATGTCCCATTGTCAGTGCTACTGCTGGGATTTACACAATTGCTTGAATTCTGGCCGCTGTTCAACATATTATAGGATTGGCCTGTGCCAGATGAGTAAAGATGCTGTTCCGAAATTAGAGAAAAGCAACCACCTGGAGGTGCTTCCATCTCTAAATGAGCCCCTTGGTGATCAAGCTGCCACACAGGAAAACAATGTAGGTTAACCCCCTGAAGAGAAACTATGCACCCCTATTTCAACATAGAAAACGTGCAGGTTCTTTAAGGTTAAATAAATTTAGATGTATCTCAAGCACAATAACAAAAAGAATTTAGGCACACATTACATATGAACCACTTGAGATGCAGAAGAAAAGTAGAAAAATGATATGTAACAAACAGAATGACTTGGTAACTTTCACTCACCTGTCCTTGGGCCACTTCTACAAAGGCCGCACTGTTGGGGGACTCACATTCAATAGTTGAATTATTCTGATTACCAGCTTCATGACCAGAATGCTCATCTGGACTTATGAGTATAGAATTCAAGAAATCATCATAGGCATCTGGTTCATTTGAGCCATACTGAAGCTCTGCAGCACTGCAACCATCGCCCACATCATAATACATGTAAGAAGGTCTCATGTCCAGCGGTATTTGCGTGTGTATTGGGGAAAAAAGCGGGCAATCAGGTGGACCTGGTATAGGGTCACAAATCAATCTCAGGCCTTCTTCAAGCTGCCAATCCACCTGATACAAACGGACATAAGTACAAAGCAAATATGTTATAAATCTAAAACAGAGTCAGGTTCATTTTCTCACCTCTGTTGGTGGAACTTCTCCCACTTGATACCCTGAATTATCATTCTCGCACTGAATAGGGGATCCAGTGACAGCAATAGCATTCCTAGATGAATCATCCAAACAAGAATTGGGATCAGCTGGATTCATTTCAACTTGCTCTTCTGATATTGGAGATTCCTGAGCAATTTCTAACTCAGACTGCACATCACCATTTGAACCTTCAATAATGATCCCATCTTTCTTGAACAAACGACAAAGTACAAATGCACTCTGCATGAAGAAATTCAACAAATGATCAGAAACAGCATCCCACTAATACTCTATACTGAAACTCTAGTAAGGCATTGTTAACGATTGACTTGTATGCATGATGAATTGATGATTCAAGAGTTCCATTAGCATTTCTGTGTACATAAATTCATTAATGAAATGTGCAAAACATAACCAACAAAGAATACCAAAACCCTCAGTGATTGAAAGCAATTGTAATAACTCAGCCAAATAAAATTTCTCACAATGTTGCCCATGTTGTTTAACCAAAAGTTAGCAGTGAAATTTCCAGTCTTGTTACATAACAACAACAATAACAAATGAAAAGCATGCTTCATCCTCAATTACATGAAAAAAGATCCAAATTTGCTACTAGGATCTGTTTGATGTAACCAAATTGATCATCTTGTTAGGGATATTTACTCAGGAATCGTATTTATCACAAACTTCACAGGAACAATTGTGAAAGATGTAGGGGAAAGTTACCTGTCCCGGTCTGGTACCATCAAGCTCATCAAGGGTAGTGCGATACTCATGCATAACCCAATGGGTCCTCTTACCCCTGGGAGCGCGTCCCTTGTAGAAGACCAGAGTCTTCTTCATCCCAATCTTGTTTCGTCTCGACTTAATCATCCGATCCCTCCCCGTAGCCTTCCAGTAACCAGCCTTGGTAGCTCTATTGAGCCTACTCCCGTTGGGATACTTCCGGTCAAGCGGACAGAAAAAGAACCATTCCGGGTCCTGAGTAACGATCACGGACAAATCCGGCAAATCCCACGGCTCCCATTTACACACATCGACCTCCCGAATAACCCTCACCTCAGTATGCTTACCATTAATCTTCAACCGCAAGTAGTAATTAACCAATTCCTCATCCGTCGGCCGGAATCGGAACCCCAACGGCAAAGAATTCAGTGACAGTACAGCCATTCAGACAGAGAGAAAAGCGAGGAGAAGTAAAGAGTGCAGAAAAGAAATGGTTTTTATGAGAAATCCAAAACCCCAAAATTCTGATGAGATTCAAGGGGATGGCCCAATTGGGTTAAAAGGTAGGGAGAGAGAGAGAGTATAGTATTTTTCAAGATTAAAGAAGGACCATGGGAAATTTCGAAAATGAAATTACGAGGAAGGAACAGGACAATCCAACGCCTCCGTGTATCTTCCGCGTAGACGATTCCTGTGTCTGCTACCCTCATTTTTTAAACATTATTCCATCTGGAAGGGATTCGGACAGGAAGAGGATATAGTGGAGAGTGGTGTTGGCTGACGAATGATGTCCCGACACGTGCTTAAAAAGGTAAAAAATACAAAAAAACACAATATTTAGAATGTTAAATTTCATTATAAAGTTATAATATAATATGTTGTATGTATATATTTATATAATATTATATATATTTATTTTTAAATTTTGTATTATATTTATTTAGTATTATGTAATAATTATAAATTTATGATATTAAATAATTTTGTAACTATAGTATTAAAAGAAAAACCTTTACACGTGGAGATGACTAGACGAGAGAATCTGTGGACCCTTTGTGTGGTTACGAACTTCGTAACTTCCTGCCTGCTTCTGTTGTTATTTTTGGGTAAATTTAATGGAAAAAAAAATGGTGGAAAAAGGAAAAAAAATATTCTGATTTTTAAAAATACGAGGAAGGAACAAGAAAATCCAACGCGTCCGTATATCTTCCGCGTAGAAGATTTGTGTGTCAGCTACCCGTATTTGAACAGAGTAATGGTGGTAAGGATCAAAATTTAAAATTATTAATAAT
>BPVZ01000069.1:459839-472732 GCA_020521535.1 Rubroshorea leprosula | reverse complement strand
GACCAATTAAAACTTGATCGCTTATACTTTGATAATTGATACATTATTTACAGGTCCTAGATTCAAATCGCTTATGCTCATATATATATATATATATCAAATAATGAGTTATATAATAAAATATGTCTCTCCCCTTCTCTATCTATCTTAACTGACAACTCTGGGGGGAACCCGCTAACATGAAAGATTCATGACTTGTTTAGTAACATTGTTGTCGTTATTTATTTATTTATTTATTTTTTGTTTCATTGCAAAATTTTAAGTGTTTTTTTAAACTTATGCCTAATTAAGGGTGCATTTAATATTTTTTACATTAATTTGTATAAAAAATATAAAAATTGGCATTAACTTTACCATTGTGGTTATTGCTACTACTAATTTTGTTTTTAGACCATTAAAATTGTAAAAGTTTTATTTTAATTTGCATGTTTAAAACACTTATAATTGATAAAAAAATTAATATTTATTATTTAACAAATTAAAATTATTTCATAAATAAATATTTCTAAATATCATAACAAGTATTTAAGAATAAAAATTATTAATTGATAAAATTACAAATAAAATTAGTGGCTCTAACAAAATTAGTGTGCCCATAAGCTCACCCTAATTTTACGTACCACCAATGACATATGAAATTTTAATTGGATAATTGATTAAGCAAAAGTCAATTTTTATTTTTTTAATGCCAATTAATTTCTCAAATTAAAATATCACTAAATTACAATTTAAAAGAATTAAATAACTAAAATAAATTTTAATTTTAGATTTCAGTTTTAAAATCTCAAATTGAATAAGTTGTTGATTTTACTTTTCAATTTTTACTTTTAGTTTTAATTTGTATAATAATTGATATACCCTCTAGTTCAACCAGCTTAATAATACCCGTTGGTTAATTTATTAAGAAACTAATATTTTCAAATTTGAATTTAAGCTTAGAAAATTTTCAAAAACAAATTTTAATGATTGAACCGGTGGGTATTATTAGATGTGTTAAACCAAAGAGTGTACCAATCATTTTCTTTTTAGTTTTCAATTATTCAAATAATTTTGACAATAGAAAACGAATAACAACAATATTACTAAATGGGTGTCATAATTCACTAATGTAGCATATGATGCCATCCCAATTGATTTATTTTTTAGAATAATTGGATAAAATTTTTAGAAATTTTTTGCATGATTATGATCTCAAGTTTGTTTGGCCTATAATGGTAGTTTTTGCATAATTGGTAAAATGATTAATATATATTTAGTTTAATGTATTTTCTAATGTTCATTCCAGTTTAGTTATTAAAATATAATATAAATACAATTAATTCAGTCGATTTTTGTATCATATATACATAACTGCATTTTTAATTTTGTCTATTTTTAATTTAAAACCAAAAAATAATGACTTGTTAATGAGTGTATTATATAATATGTTGAATTAGAGTATATACTAATCAATGTCCACATAATTATATTTGAATACATTATTTTTAGAAATATTGAATTAATAATTCATATAAAAAATAAAAAAATATGTTTTATAGTTTAAATTGTGGTAGACTGCGCTTATCTCATACGATAGTTGTCTTTTGTAATTTTAAATCTTTGGTCGTTCTAAAATAATTATAAAAAATAAAATATGATTGCAAAATTTAAATTTTAAAGGTTTTCATAAATTAATGGCAAAAACATGACATAAGGACCCGAACTTACACAAAATTTGCAATTTTGGACCCAAACTTCAATTGTGCTTAATTAAAGTTCTAAACTACACGAAATTCTCAAATAAGGTCCCAATTGGACAGAAAACTAACTTTTGTCAAATCTCCTACAAATTCCATTAATGTCCGTCACATCTCCACCAGTCTCACTCTCACTCACACTCATAACAACAGGTACGCTTCCACGCCAATTCTAATGGATCCCAAAGGCACCATCGTCTTCTCTATTGTCCGCCGGTCAATCTATGGCTTTGATGTCTTCTCTGTCCAACTAAACCACATCACTACCACCACTAAGCACTACCTCACCGATGGCAACTCCATCAACTTCAACGCCTAATTCGTCGATGAAGACCAATCCATTGTTTTTATCTTTGAAAGATTAGGATTGACCCAAATTCATCGCACTTGCCCTGCCCTATCCAAACCCAAGCCATTGGCGTCCGTGCCCCACAACCTCTTTCACGATCGTCCCATCCTAAAAACAGTTGACTCTACTTTGTTTCAACTCATAAGTAGCTCAACCACCAATTCCAAAGCTAGTCAACTCTTTATTCAACTGAAATCGGTGATAAGGACAACAAGATTATGCGGCTAACCCTTTACGAAGCTGTCGAATATAACCCTGCAGTTTCTAAGTTTGGGAAATTTATTGTCATCACATCTAATGGGTCTCATTTGTGGGGCGGTGAATTTCACGAGTTCAACATGGATATAGTTGTCTTCCTAGAGTCCGACCCAAACAAGCATATTTTGGTTTGTGAGAGAGGCAGTTGGTCGACATGGTCATGTGATTCCTCCATTTACTTTCCTCGCCAAGTTGATGATGGCTGGTGGGGTGTTTTCCGTGTTGATTTCCCATAAAATCCTCATGAATTCTTTGGATTCCTGATTGCTTCCCTCAGGGTCACCCCACCCGGTCTGCACCACTTCACTTTGGCGACATTCCATGACTCTAGTAGCATGTGGGAAAGGAATCCCTGTCAACTGCCATGATCGACATGTGCATGTGGAATCTGTGAATTCTACTACAAATGCTTCATTGTTCTTTTTAACCTTGAATATTGTTTCCCATTCCATTTTGGATGGCAATAACGGAGTGTGACAGACATTAACGGAGTGTGACAGACATTAACGGAGTTTGCAAGAGGTTTTGAGAAAAGCATTTTGAAATAATTTCCAAACAAATAAGTATTAATTAATAAAAAAATAATTAATAAACTCTTTGATTCAATATATTTTATAACATATTAATTAAAACATTATTATTTTAAAATTTAAATTAAAAGTAAAAAAATTTAAAACTATAAATTTTAATAACTGAATTAGTTGATATTAGTGAATATACTGAACCAAAAGATTTATCAATCATTTTCCTTAGTAAAATTGTGATTTTGGACTTAAACAATTTGCTAAACCTCGAAATTTTGAATTGCAGCATCCAGATTGCAGACTGTTGGGAACTTAGCTGAACAGTACAATATTCAATGGAGGAAGGACCTGGTAGGGAAAATATAAGGCAAACGAACGTCACCGTTTCATTGGGGAAATTAGGCAAAAGTATAGGGTAAGGACCTGAACTTGCACAAAATTCAGAATTTCAAACCTAAACTTCAATTACACTCAATTAAGGTCCCAAACTACATGAAATTCTAAAATAAGGTTTCAATTAAATAAAAAATTAACTTGCTGTCAAATGTCTCGTGACTCTCATTAATATCCATCACTCTCTCACCCAATTGGAGCAATAATGCTTAAAAAAATGCCAACTTATCATTTTTGATCTATTTAAAACAATTTACATGATATTCACGTAAATTAAAAATGACAAGTCAACATGTTTTTTCTCATGTTATTGTTCCAGTTGGGTGAGAGAGTAACGAATATTAACAAAATCAAAAGACATTTGATGACAAGTTAATTTTCCAACTAATTGAAATCTCATTTGAGAATTTCATGTAATCTGAGATCTTAATTGATTGCAATTGAAGTTTGAGTTTGGAATTGTGAGTTTTCTATAAGTTTGGGTCCTTATTCCATAATTTTGCCGGATATTTACTCAATCCCTGCCCCTTTTCTCTCTTTTTAACTGCACGGCAAATCCAGATCTCCCCCCAAATTTTGGGCATGTTTGGGTTAACTTCTTACTGTTTTAGTTTTTTTATACTATTCATATTTTATAAGTTTAAATTTCTCTCTTAAAAATTTATATTTTTAATTTTTTTTAAATTTAAAAAGACTTCAAACAGTAAAAACTCAAAAGTTTCAAATCTAAAAAGCTTCAAACCTAAAAAAAGCTTCGAATCCAAACTTATTATAAACTCTTTTTTTACTCATTTTTTCATATCTCTAAAAGTAATTTTTAAATTTTCTCTCCAGTGAAAATTTAAACTTATCACTCATAAACAGTACTCAAAAAGCAAAAACTTTGACAAACTAAACCAAACAAGCCCTTCTTCTCCAAATCCGGAGAAATTTAGGATAAGATGTGGTGACTAATTATTTTGTTAACATCACTAATTATAATTATTAGTTTATAATTTTTTAAGTAGTTGATTATGATATTTAAAACTATCTATTTTTATAATCTAATTTTAATATATTAAATAATAAATATTAATTATTTATTACTTTCCAATTATTTTTATAATTAAATTAAGATAGAAATTTAATTATTTTGATAGCTTAACAAAATGTGGTCATTATCATAGACAAAATTTAGGTAATTTTTGTTTTTTAAGGGAGAAATCATCTCAATTACTCTCTTAATGATGAGCTTTTAGGCCATAGGTTAACAACATATTTTTTACATTAATTTGTATTGCAAAAATAAAATTTGATATTTATTTAATCAAAATGATCTATAAAGTATATGTTGTAAAATTAATGTTAGTTTTTATAAATTAATGTTAATTTTTATAATTTTTAATACTAATTAATCTCAAAATAGTGTTTATATATATATATAAGATCAAAATAGTGTATTAATAAAGCATAATAAGTTAAAAAATCCTTAAGATCTGTTTGGTTAGCCCCTTCCGGAATCTTTATCCGATAAAGCTAAGCCAAAATTGTTGTTGGCTTGATCCATTATATATAATTTTCTAAGAAAGTGAGTGTAATTAATTATAAATTGAGATAATTTGATTAAAAAGGTTGGATTCTTTTTTCCAACCAAAAACATGTACCGGGATTCATAATCAACTATCTCTAATTATAATTGATTATAAGCCTTATAATCACTTAAAACTTTGCATTGATATTTGTGGCAAGATTTTTGAAGTGCTGTGTGAAGCCATGTTTTTTATTTCTTTATCCAGAGAGGAGGCGAACCAAACAGCCCGTTAAATGATTCCCTCTGAACTCAACTACTTTCACAAGAACATTAATGAGGAGCAGCTTACCCTCACAAGGTACGCCGTTGCATTCATTTTATGGCCTCAGGAGCTAATGTGACAACCCCAACATTCGACCTCTAAAAATATTCACCATCTAGAGAGCATTTTCAACAAAGCTGCTTTGTTTTTCAGTAGCCATGGTTGTTTCTAAGGAACTCCAAAACAAGAACAATAGGAGAAGAAATAATGGAATTAGCTTTTCAGCTACTTTACCTGATGATGCTTGTGATATTTTTGCAGGTTGTATCTGTGCAGTAATGTACTCAGAGGACCCAATTTCGGATGTGAGGGAGTCCATTCTAGAGATGATCCAATTTATTGAAATCCATGATTGGGATGGAATAGAGGAGTTGGTTTACTGTTACATTGCGCTCAACTCCCCAGAGGTTCATCACATCATTGAGGATGCTTTTCTCAGCATATGTTGTTCTTGATCGTCTCTCTGCTAAGTCATGTCATCCCCACTTCAGTTAAATTAAGAATTGCTTCAAATAATGCCTGCAGTTGTGTATATATAGTATAATCGAAATTGGCTTTTGGGCTAAGATGATATTTGGCTTAACCGTGCTTTTATCATTCTATGGATGATCTGAGATAGGCAGATAGCAGAATCCATGGGATGGTCGAGTTTAGTACTGCTAATATGCTTTTGATGTCCCATTAGTTTGTTTATCTATTTATTAGAAATCTGTATGGAAGAGTTACGTTAACCTAGCTTGTTTTAGTAGACTAGGAATGCAAAACAAAAATGAATCTATTGCGGTGTTTTAACTTGTGAAGTTGTTGCGGGTGCTGCAGTAGACTGCATCTCTATGGATTCAGAAACAATTTGTCCTTCTTCACAAGCTACCGCATTTGTTAGAGGCAAACGATTCATCCTCATCTCGTTGTTTTTGGCCCACAAAAAGGAGGACAGTCCCATTATTATCAAGATCATTCCCAATATCCTGAAATTTACCAAAATCACAATCTGGAGATTCCCAAAAATGTATTGAAAATTTTAAATTAATCATATCTTACGTTCCAAGACTGATATTTGTGCCCAGAATGAGTGCCTCTGATATGGCTACAAAAATCAATGCCAGGGGATTGAACATTGGAGGATAACTTGGCCCTCGCTTTGAAACTGCCCATGAAATCAAGCAGAATGTTGCAGCCGTAGATAGTGCCCCCTGTAGAAAAGCAAGCATTTCTATATGTTTAATTTGAGATAACAAATGAAACCTTTAATTTTTCAACTATGTAACACTAATACTTACCGAGTAAAAAATAGTAAGCAGTTCCATATTCCACCCTAATCTCCAAGCAGTCGTGTCTCTCTTTATGCATAAACCCACTACGGTACATTGCACAGATGCTATAATGCATGTGATCATTGTAGCGCAATATTTTGATGGAAAAACGTTGTGCAACTTCACCTATTTTGTAATAATAATAATAATTACGCTAATATATAATTGTTTCATCTAACAGTTTAAGTAGTATTGACATACAAATATGATGTTTACCAGTAATATATACCAGGCAGCATAGGAGATGCAGCTACCTAGAAGTAACATTGTTCCTCGAGTCCAATTATGCTTGACTGTATGGAGGGTAGTCAGGAGATGATGACTGTTATGGTGAGGCATGTGGAAATGGAATGTCATTCCTTTGTAAAGGGTAGTAACCAACGCTCCTCCTACACACAAGATGGCACCTGCGGTCTTCGCCTTTCCCATCTTGCTTCCAAGCCCCAATTTCTCTACTCTACAAGACCAATTAAAATTCCCTCATCCTTTGATACAGTACTTAGAGGTCTTAGATTCAAATCCCTTACCATCTCGTATGGTAAAACGTAAAAAATAAAAGAGTTATCGAGAAAAAATTATTACCGAAAAATGATAGAGAGGACAAAGGTGACAATTGGAACTAAGTTGAGGAAGTTGGTAGCATAAGTAGCTGTGGTATCTTTGAGTCCATAATAGAACAATGACATAGCCACTGTTATCCTGCATCATGATTTCACATGTGAAAATCCTCATATATCTATTGTTCAATAATAGATCAAACATCACAAAAGCAGAAAGACAGCATAATCTTTAAGTTGAAGTTTCGTAGATAAACAAGAATCAGCATGTAGGGGGAACGTTTGAACGTCTAACTAAGATATCATGTTCCTTTTCTAAGAAAACATTTTTATGCCCACGTAACTAAAGATCCGCAAAGACTAAGCTTTCTATAATGTATATGATGAAATTAGCAATCATCTGCTTTTAACAAAAGTAACATATACTCAAAATATTCTTTAATCACTTCAATTTTAAAAAAGATGCAGCTAAATCCACAACAGGATTTGTTGTATCCAAGCAAATTCGGCCGTTTTCACCGAAGTAAAAATGGAGTTCATTTCAAGATTTTCATGGATTTAATGTTTTTGAGGATGTATGTAACTCAAAAAATATGTACCTCAGATTTTCCTATAAAAAAAATTTCTCATCCATATAAATTCCAACCAAGACATCATCCTCCACGAGTTTTGGCCGTCTCACATATTCAAATTTCCTTACCTTCCCTTATTGTTGCGTATAAAATCATAAGACACACACTTAAGAATTACATGAACCATAAAAAACTAGATTTTTACCTAAAAACAAATAGATAACGTGAATTGGTCTGCCAAACATGGTACATAAGGATACGTACCCTATTAAGGCACTCAAGAATACCCATAACCAAACTGACAGTCTCTTCATCTTCCTGACATTACCTCTGCAACCATGAAAAAACCAAGAAAATCATATAATTTTCATGCATAAACAACAAAAATTAAGAAAGAAACAGAAAAACAAACCTTTCGAAGTAGAAAGCAAAAGGAGCTACACAGAAAGCAGCAACAACATGACGGTAGGCCATGACAGCAAAGATAAAGGCTCCATTACTCAAAATGACTTTAGTAAGAATCTGCAGCCCCGTGGCAAAAACTTGCACCGCCACCATCCCCGCCAGTACCTGCAACCACGCCGACGCCGCCCATTTCTTCACCACTTCCGCCACTGCAGCAGCCATTCTAGATCAATTCAGTAATGTACTTACTCTGTTTCAAAGATAGGGAAATAATGGGTATACTAACTCCTAAATAAAGAAGAAATGGGGTTATTTGGATTTATATGTGGATGTTATAGGTTTATGATTCCCCAAAACGAAAAGAGTCAAGGAGATATAAATGCAAACCAGTGGTAAAAGAACTCTGACATAAAAAGATGCCAAATATTCGATACTGGGGAAAGGCTGTGTCAGAAATTGACGTTTTTTTTTTTTTTTTGGGTAATGAGAAATTGGCGTTCTTTTGCACTGCCCATACGCTTTCTCTTGTTCATGCAGAGTTTCTACATTTCTCAGCTCCTCTGCCTTGTAAAAATAAAATAATATCATAGAAAAATGTAGTTATTGGACAAAAGGTGCATTTATGTAAGTTTTTGATAAGAAATAAGCAATATGATTCTTGACATATACGGACGGAAATGTCTTTTTATGAACATATGCCATGTACATGATTATTAAAACACGGAAAGAAATGTCTTTTAAGGAAAGCAAGAGCTGTATAGAGTCATGAATTTTCACCCCCTTAATATGCTATAAATATGTGTGGTCATTTAGAAAGAATAGATTATTTACATTTAAACCAAATCTCACTTTCTCTAATGCTCTTCTACTATTCATTTACAAGTCAAATATACAATTTAAATGAAAATTTCTAGAGGGAAATATCTTTAAAATTACTATCTGCAAAATTCGGGTTGCCTTGGTATTTCTTGGGGTTGATTTGTTATTAACTTGGCAGCAAACTCTTTGACTAGGGGCAATTTTCTTTTTTCTTTATTAGCCAAGATTTTTTTTTTTTTTTCCGATGAGAGCCAAGAAATAATTTATTAAGAAAAAAGTTACAAGCAGTAAGCAGCACAGTACATGAACTGGAAATCAGGTGTAAGTCACTTAAAGCACTTAACTCGCAATATCACAAACTCAAACCTTAAGTCAAAACTTTTCACATTTATTAACTATTTAGAAAAAAAAATGTATAAATGAAAATATTAATTTTATTTTTTATTTAAAAAATTAATTTTATCAAGTTTCCAAATAAATATATCAACTTTCAATTGTTTTATTTAAAAATATTAATTTTAAATTTTTTCTATTTAAAAATATTAATATTTTTCAAAAATTCATTTGTCATATTAGTGTTATTATCTAATAAATTCTTAAATTAAAAAAATTGAAAGATAACATCTTTAAATAAAAAAGATTAAAATTTAATATCTTTAAATAAAAAAAAATTCAAAATTAGTATTCTTATTTGGAAACTAAGGAAGTTAATATCATTAAATAGAAGCTAAACTCACCCTTGATATTATATTTTTTTTTGTGGTTAATCCCCTCAAGAATTTTTACTCTCAATCAACATTTTTTATAATCTAAAATCTATAAAAAAAAGAAAACCTCTAAAATTAATGGTCAAACCCTATATTTACATCCTAACTTTGTTGATAATTTGGGATTTTTTAATGAGTTTCAAATTATAGAGAAAGTTGACTAGGAGTAAAAATTATGAAAGGTATTAATTGTGAAAAAAATAATGTGCATTGTGCAAATAAAGAGTTTGACCTTAGATGAAAAAAATACGAAATTAATATCCTTATTTACATATTTTCTCGAATTATTTCTTTTACACACAGCAGTGGGAGCTGAGTAATTGACACCAGCTGGTAAATCCAGGCTAACCCACTTCAGCTTCCTCCCTTTTATCCACTCAAAAGACCTCTGGATCAATTCAAATGTTCAAGATATCTCCCATTGGCTGTTGTGAATATTCAAGATATCAGTTTAAAGATTGTGTCTATTCACACCTCGAAGCCACTCCATATTAACACATATACGACCTATTCCCCATTAAAAACCTTTGTAATACCCCCTATGTCTCAATATAAGAGTTCTTTTTTCATCAGAATTTATTTAAATTAATTATTTAAAAAAAATTAGGTAAATATATATATATATATATATGTAATACCCCCTATGTCTCAATATAAGAGTTCTTTTTTCATCAGAATTTATTTAAATTAATTATTTAAAAAAAATTAGGTAAATATATATATATATATATTTACTTTAATAGTCTCTTTGGTTTAGAGGAAACAAAAGGGAGGGAAGGGACGGGGAGGGGTGGGGAGGGGAGGGACTTTTATATTTCAATCAATTAAATTAATATATTTAGCTAACAAAATATTTGATTGATCATAATAATTTCTCATTCTTTCAAGTCAAACAGGGTGTAACACTATTATTATGGCTTAACCTAATTTATTTTCTGTAACATCAATTTATTTATTTATTTATTTTTAAAGGTAATAAGTAAAGTCATAAATTTTTCTAAATTCTTAACCTCCAAAAAGATTTTTTAAACATAACTGTTATTTTAGTATAAATAATAAAAAATAACTATTTGGAGGCATAAATAGTAAAAAAAAAAGTATTCGGGATGATAGAGCAAGTGGCGAAGTTACTTCCTTGGAATGGTAGTGTCAGATTGATGGTCAAATTCCCAACCGAAAGGTTCGGGCCTCCCCCCTCACTCCCTGCGAACTAAAATTCACAAAATAAAAGTGCATCAGTGCCTGCATAAATTCAACTCACAGGTATCAAAATAATAATAATAATAATAATAATAATAATAAAAATAAAATGAATTCACCTCCCGAGTCTTGTCCAAAGAGAGGTTTGCGCGCCATTAGTTTGTAACTAGCTGGTATATAAAGCCCAGCTACTCTTAAAGCCTAAATTATGTACATGAAAATTAGTACTTTCTGTCTTTAGATGTCTTAACTAATAAAAATTTATTACTTAAAGTTTTATATTTGAACATTAAAATAAGTGAATGAATTTTACAAAAGAAAGAATAGTCGTTTGTTGTGTAACTCGCCATTTGTCAGTAATTTCAAATGTCTCTATTTTTATATACATTCGCTTCTCAAACTCCCAAGGGAGAGAGTTTGTACATGGTATATATAATTGGAGGCAAAATATATACAAAAATGCCCACAATTTTACGTTGCCAGAGTCAGCAATGTGAGCTAGAAATCTGCTTCCATCCAGCAAGAGATTAATTAGGCTGATGGTAGCAATGACCATATTTCAAAAGCAACTTGATGGCATGTCCTTGTAGTGTCAGAAGCATTTGAAAGGGTCGTGGAGAATTTTGGAGCGTGGGCATGATTACACACAAAATTATTGGAGTTACACAAATATTGATATTATTTTATATATAAACAATTATAGGGGAAAATACGTATTAGTTTTTATTTTTAATATTAAATTATATCATTTTATTTAATTAAAATTTAATTTAAAATTAAAAATTTATCTTGTTAAATATTAATATTTAGATTAAAAAATTAATTATATATTAATATAATTAATTCTTTAATTTAAATATAAACATTTAATAAAATGTGTTTTTAAATTTTAAATTGAGATTTCGATATCCAAATGTAAATTAAGATTTTAATTTTTTTAAAAAATTAAAATTGATATGCATTAATTTTTTAATTATTATATTTAAAAGTATCAATTTATAAATTACTTTTAATCTATTTAATAATAAATATTAATTATTTTATTATTTATTAACTAATAAGTACAATTATTAATTTATTTTTGACATGTGAAATTAATGAAAGGGATTTTGTTTCTATTTATTTATGGTTTTATTTTTGAATAAAAATATAACAAAAAAGTAAAAATCAAAACATTTTAACATTAAATTTATTAAAATGTTCAATCACATTCTTCATTTAAGTGGAATTCACTTAAATAATAATTTACATCTTGATAATTTTAATATCAAAATATTTTAATTTTTCACATCCTCAAAATATAAAAAGAACTTGATTACCGGTTGATTTTTCCGATGAAAGTCCATTTATCTTTAATTAGAAGTCAAATATGCCAGCAATTTAATTGCCGTGTCTGGCAAAACAAGTTCGAAAGAAAAACTCAACTTGTATTTCCGGTTCAAGGAAACCTCTTTAAAATGAAACCAACTTTTTGCCTAATTTTTGGTTGCGGATGAGCTGGCCAACATTTTAGTTTGACAAGCCCAATTTTTTTTAGTTTGAGGAAAAGGAAAGAGGGTGTTAATGAAACAGATTATAATATTAATTAATATTATAATTTAATTAATTTAAATAGTAGACACTCACTTCTTTTAAATTATGTTTAATCTAAGAAAAATAGTGAAAAGTGAATAAAATGAAAGACATGTTTTAACTAATCATTGCAATATTGGCTAACATATAATTTAATTAGTTTAAAACATCATTCACTCAAGGGTGTATTTGGGTTCTGAATTTTTTTTTTTAAATATATATAGGGTTTGTCTCCTCTTGGTTGGCCTGAAAATTTGTGGATTCAAAATAATTGATCATATTTCCTATAATAGTATTTTTATTTTTTGGTTCTTTCCTATGATAGGATCGGGCCACCGTATGTAGGATCTGTAGCGAGTAGGGGTGGGCAAAAATCGGTTTTAGTTAAAATCGAAATCGATTTTGAATTAACCAAAAAAATTTGGTTTTAATTTTTTGAACCGAAACCAAACCGAAATTGTTATAAATTAATCGGTTTGGTTACCAATTTTTATCAATGAAATCGGTTCGGTTTCAGTTTTTATTAAATAAATATTAATTAATTATTTTTTTAATAATAAATTATATTTTATCACATATTTTATCATATTTTGTTA
>BPVZ01000069.1:438600-451558 GCA_020521535.1 Rubroshorea leprosula | reverse complement strand
TATGAAAGTAGAAATTGCAAAAGTACCTTTCCCTTATCTTCTTCACAACCTTCCTCTTTCTCCATGCTTATTTACTTTCCCCCTCTCTATTCTATTCTCCAACACCAGTTTCATGGTCTATTCTCTTTCCCCCTCCCCTCTCCTTCCTTCCTCATTTCCTTTTTCTTCTTCATTTCTCACCTAGGTTTGGGGTTTGTTTTGGATTGTAGAACCTAGATTTGGTGGTTTCTTAAACCTAGATTGATTATGGATGATTGCAAAACCTAGATTTGCAAGACCGAATCCTTGAAGACGAGCTTGCAAACACAAAGGTCATTTGCTGGATCTCTTCCACAACAATAGTTTTGTTTGAGTCTCCATCACCATACCCTTTTTCCTTTCCTCCTATTGAAGTTTTTATACTTGTTAAATTACCTTGTTGATTTTTTTTTTTTCAAACAAAGAAATGGAGAGAAAATCAAGAAAAAGATGAAGAGTAGAACATAAACTATAATGGAGAGGAGTACAACACTCCAACTCACAAATTTCATTGATATTTTGCTATTTATAGCTATTTATAGCAGAAACAACACAATATAAAATAAATTCTCACCAAATATTTTACCTAATATAATAAAATTCAACAAACCTTTAAAGGAAGATTACATTCAAAAGATTTATTGCCATTTTTTGCAGCTCGATGTTGTTGTGACTCTGTAACCACTTTGCAGCCTTTTATTTCACTTGCATTTGCATTTCATTTACTATTCATTACAACTTCATTTCATCAACATTTGTAGCTTAGCTTGTTGCACATATTTGTTGTCATTTGAAGCTTCATTTCCATCATATTTGTAGCTAAATTCCTGCCATATTTTCTATCAAATTGCAACGTCATTTGTTGTCAATTTTTTAGCCTCATTGCTACCATTTCATGGTAGTTTCATTTCATCATTTTGCGGTTTGATTGCCACTTTTCTAATAATATTTCCAACACTCCTCCTTGGCATCAAAGCTAAAAACTAATAATATTTCCAACACTCCTCCTTGGCATCAAAGCTAAAAAAAAAAAAAAAAAATCAAAACAAAAACAAATTTTTACCTAAGCACCTTGGATCAACTGTCCATCTTGTACTTGGTTTTCATATTTTCTTCACAACCACACACCACCCTTCTCAAACAACCTCAATTCCACCTTCATTGCAGCTTTCCTTTGTTGGGAATTTGCTATTCAAAACAAATTTTGGAGGTTTTGCAACTAAGTTGCATTTTATGAGTAAATAAAACAAGGATTTTGGTACCTCAAAGTGCTGCTTCATCGTCTTTTTCATCTTCTATAGCTTCCTTTCACTAAAGATTTGACTACTCGATCATGAAAATGACTTGATGCAATGTTGAATACTCTTTTGGTCCCAATCTACACCTTCACAAGCCATCCTTGCCTCTTTTGATTGATGCTGTAGCATAAAAACACCACCCATACCAACAATATAAAACACCATCAAACCAGCATCTTTTGCACGATGCTTCTTGCAAATCTTTTGCCTCAATAAGATTGAAGGATGTCAAGTTAACCTTCAACTTCACAACTTCACATGCTCTCTTGTGCCTTAACAAATTTGTTGCTTCTTTTTGTCAACCACTTTCAAAGATTGAAGGACCTAAAGTTAATCTTCACAAAATCACAGCATCTTTGCTGCATTTTTGGTCAGAGGAGTTTGCTGTGGTCAGGAAAAAAGGTGTTTTGAAATGAAAGACTTGCTGGAAAACATTTGCGTTTGGTTAGAGTTTGTGGTGGTAGATTTCCCTCAAATTTCTCTCACACAAGCCTTCAAAGATCATGAAAGGCTCTGATACCAGGTTGAAATTTTTTTTTTTCAAACAGAGAAATAGAGAGAAAATTAGGAAGAAGATGAAGAGTAGAACATAAACTACAATGGAGATGACTATAACACTCCAATCTAGAAATTTCATTGATATTCTGCTATTTATAACTATTTATAGCAGAAATAACACAATATAAAATAATTTTTCTCACCTAATATTTTACTTAATACAAGAAAATCTATCAAACTTTTAAAGCAAGATTACATTCAAAAGATTTGCTACCATTTTGTGTAGCTCGATGTTGCTATGACTTTGCAGCCACTTTGTAGCCTTTCATTGCATTTGCATTTGTATTCCTTTTCCATTTGCATTTCATTTACTACTCATTACAACTTCATTTCATCAATATTTGCAGCTTAGCTTGCTCCACATTTTTGCTGTCATTTAAAAGCTTCATTTCCATCATATTTGTAGCTAAATTACTGCCATATTTGTTGTCAAATTGTAGCTTCATTTGCTGTCAATTTTCAGCCTCATTGTTGCCATTTCATGGCAGTTTCATTTCATCCTTTTGCAGGTTTGAATGCCACATTTCTAATAATATTACCCAAATTGGGTTCTAACCCTAGCCTAGATTACATCCGGGTTTTGCAACCCAGATCACCTAAAATCAATGTTTTCATTCTTCTTCTTCTTCTTCATTTTTTTTTTTTTTTTTTGTCTTTTCAATATGGGTTTTGAAATGCTATTCTCAACCACTATGGTTGGGTAACAGAGAGATTAGGAAGGAGCTTAGATTATGGAATCAAGAGAGAAATTTACTACCATTCATTGGGTAACGGTTTTTTCTTTTTTGTGTTTATTTTTAGTTTAGGGGTTGATTTGCCACCATTCATTGAGTACAGGAGCTGATTTGCCTTTTTGCCTTTTTCAAGATTTGAATTGTACCGGTTTAATTTTAGTATATCGACTAGTATGCAAAATACCAGTTGGTGTGCAAAATATTGATTGGTACGCAAAATATCAACTGGTATATCAAAATTTGATCAAAACAGATTTTAAACCTATATCGTTTTGATTTTGTTAAAATATCAATCCGTACCAACAATAGCAGCCAATACAAAACGAAATTGACAACTTTCTTACGTAATTACAATGTTATTGAGATTTGGTACTATAAGTTTATATTCTTTAAAAGAAAATTAATTAAAAATATTATTTTTTGGACTAATCAAAGAAATCACCTTTTAAAACTTTTTATTTAGAGATATCACTTACTTGATTTTACTATTGAAGGATTTACTGAATAAAAGCTGATTCATTGTCCAAATAAGCAGTCATGGCCCTTTTTTTTTTTTTTTTTTTTTTTTTTTTGTAAGCCAGCAAGTTACGTGGGTTCATAGACGAAAACCATTATCCAGGACAGCTTGCATATCCACTAAAATCCTTCAATGCAAATTTGAGAGAGAAGTAACCTTAATCAAAAATTTTAAAAGATGATATTCTTCATTAGTCACATAAAAAGTGGCATCTTTGATTAAAAAAATTTTAAAAGAATGTCTCTATAAGATGTCTCTATAAGTTCGGATCCCCAATGTTTTTTGGTTTGAACATTGATTAATATACTTTTTAATTTAGCATACTACACAATATATTTATTAAAAATTATTATTTTTTAATATAAAATTAAAGACTAACAAATTTAGAGATACAACCATTTACATAACATACATATACCTATTAAATCGGCTTTACTTATATTATATTTTAATTACTGAATCAATTATATTATTTTTTAATATCTAAATTAAACAAGTGTAAAAATGTATACTAATTGTTTTCGTTTTGGTTTTTGTATAAGAGGTAAATAGTAGGTCCCAAAAAAAAGATATTCAAGTATTTTAAATCGAATAGCTTAATAAAAATGACATTAATAAAATAATATAAATTTTTTTTTATAAAAAATATTTTAATAAAGTCATAGATAAAACTACAATTTTATTCTCTAGTCTTACCCAAAAAACACTAGTTTGTAATTAAAAAATGAAAAGAAGCGTTAAAGTTAAAAGCTCTTGCAAAATTCACACGAGGTTTTGTTTTAATGGCTTAATTTAATAAACAATCTAGCAATTTTTATATTTTTTTCTAGCAATTTTTATATTTTTTTCTGATTCGTTTATTATTTTTAAATGCTTTTAGGTCCATCTACTATCTTTTACTTTTATTTCAATTTAATCTTATTTATTAACTTTCTAACAATAATTTTACTCCATTTGACCAAATTGATCTTCAACTATATCTTTTGTGTATTTTGATTTATTAAAATTAATTTTAAGATAAAACTAATTTTGTGAAGATAGTAAGTTCCTTTTCATCCTCTTATATATGAAGTGTAATCTTTATTACATATTACTTCAACTTTCTTTTCGCCGACTCTCCCTTATAGCAAAAACTACAATTATTAACAAATTTTATTATTTTATACAATCTGCCTATGAATTACTTTATTATTTGAGACTACTTTATTTTAATTTTAATTTTAATTTTTTATTATTTTTATGTTAAAATTAATAGAAGTTTTGTATAATAATCTATTGTAAAATATTTCACAAAATTTTTAAACCATTTAAAAAGAAAAATAACTTTCTAAACTCAAATAAAATTAAAATGATAGTTAATAAATTAATCATTAAATTAAACCCTGTTTTAATGGGTTAAGTCGTTAAGATACCACAGTAAATGCTGTCCGACCACTCTGTAATATTCGTTCATCCTTTCTCAGATGTTCATAATTTTCTTTTGCAACTTGACTTTTGTATTTTAGTCCCAGAACAGGACAACTCAAATTAACCATCATAATGAGACTATAAAGAATAGGTGATTGTCTAGCAACGTCTGCATAACTTGGATTCGACGGATCGGATTTTCATCTTCGCCGGAAAATGAGCACCAGAATCTTTTCTTCCCCTGAATCCTCTATTTCAGGTTTCTTCTTTGTTTGGCTGACATGCTTCCCTTATCTTTTCTCAGTCTATGGGTCTGCTAGTGAAACGAAGCAGAATAGACCTGTAATTAACGTTACAAAACACATCTCGTTTCCTGATTTTAGCCTACAGAATCCCAGAATTTTTTATGATGTGAAGCTTTTGGGAAGCGCCAAGCTCTTGAACGAAAAGGGTGTGGTGCAGATTCCTGGTGAGACCAATTTTTCCGATCTCAGACATCTAGCGGGGAGAGCTATCTACTCTTGGCCTGTCCGTTTGTTTGATCCTTTTACCGAAACTCCGGCGTCTTTTGAGACAACATTTTCTTTTAGGCTCAGTAAAGCAACTCAGCTCAATTCTTCTGGGTCGGAGATGGGTAATCATGAAGGCTCCGGGATGACATTTATCATAGTACCGGACGAATTTACCGTCGGAAGAGCGGGGCCATGGCTGGCGATGCTCAATGATGCTTGCCAGGAGAATTACAAGGCTGTGGGATTTGAATTCGACACCCGACAGAACCCGGAATTCGGGGACCCAAATGACAACCATGTCGGAATTAATTTGGGAAGCATTGTTTCGACGGTGACTGCAAACGCCTACGATGTGGGTGTCTTCCTGAAGGACGGTTCAGTCCACCGAGCTTGGATTTCGTATGACGGTAAGCAAAAATGGATCGACATCCGCCTTGGATTGGACGGCCTTGAATACCCATCAAAATCGATCATCTCCGGCCCTCTTGATCTTTCCCCCCATCTGAACGAGTACATGTTCGTCGGATTCTCGGCATCTACAGGTAACATGATCCAACTCCACCAAGTTCACTCATGGAATTTTACAGCGACTAGTCAGGCTTTTCTTCGTATTCCGTCGTCGGAGAGTTGTGAGAGTAAAATTACCTTCCCAAGTAGTGCCGATCTAACTAGCCAGAAGAAAAACCACAAGAAAGAGCCGCACCTCGTCTTCTTGATCCTCGGAGCAGTGGTGACAGCAGTGGCTGTGGTGGTTGCGCTCTGGTTTTTCTGCAGCAGCAAGGAACAAAATAGTAATTCCAAGCTCGTTGTCTTACCGGAGAAAAAGCAACGGCCAAGCAGTCTCATCAAGCCCCGCCGTTTGACCTCATCGGAGATCTCATCAGCAACTCAGGGTTTCAGCGAGGGAGAAGAACTGGGTAGCGACTGCAGAGGCGTTTACTACAAAGGGAAGCTTTCTGGTGGTTGTGAAATCGCTGTGAAGAGGTTCTCCGCTAAATTCCTCAGCTCCCAGCAAGGCTCAGACAAGCGACGGTTGCTCAAAGAAATTAGCGCCATGAGCCTAGTCCGCCACCCCAACTTAGCCCCTGTCAGGGGATGGTGCCATGACAGGCGGGATGTGATGGTTGTGTACGATTTCTACACCAATGGAAGCCTGGACAAATGGCTCTTCGGAGTTGGCGTGCTTCCCTGGACCCGACGGTTCAAGGTAATCAAAGATGTAGCTGAAGGACTGAGTTTCCTCCACTCCAAGCGACTAGCTCACAAGAACATGAAAACAAGCAGTGTCTTTGTCGATGTAAGTTTCCGGGCACTTTTAGGCGATTACGGATTCGTTCTATCAGCAATGGAATCACAGAGGTTTGAAGCAGCCGTAAGTCAAAAGGCTGATGTTTTTGAATTTGGTATCTTTGTTTTAGAACTAGTGTCTGGAAGGAGGAAATTGGACTCGGAGTTGAATCAAGAAGAGAAGGATTTGGTAGATTTTGCTTGGAGAATGCATGAAATGGATGAGAAGGCGAAGGTGGTTGATGGGAGGTTGGGATCGTTGGTGAATTTGGAGCAGGCGATTCAAGTTCTAGAAATTGGATTGCTTTGTACTCTGAATGAATCAAAGGGAAGGCCTTCCATGGGTGATATTGTGGAATTCTTGAGTTTGGAAAGACATATTCCGGAGCTGCCTGCCAGTAGACCCATGGTTCTGTGCCCTTACAATAGTGCCACCGGTCTCTGCCCCGGTTATTCATGTGGAGCTTTCAATTGAACCCTCAGTCCCACTTGGTGAGACCTGTTATGACCTATGTGTTTCAGCATTAGGGCTTTCTTTAGTTGTGTTGTGCTAAGATTGTTTTTTATTTTTGATTATTTTAAAAATATGTAAAATATTAATTAAAATTAATCAAAATATATAAATAAAAAATAATCAAATGACATTTTTAGATAAAATATTAAAAAAGCATATATAAAACATCCTTAAAAGCTTACGTTTTTTCTTTTTCTTTTTACTAATAATGTTTTACTCTGAATAAAGATAATTTGATTTTTTTAAAATAAAATTTCGAATTCAAATTTAAATTTTATGAACGAAAAAACAAATAATAGAAGAGTTTTTCTCATATTGGATTCAACACAGTTTCACTTTAAATTAATTGGATACAATATAATTTTTAAATACTAAAAATTTAATAGTAAAAAATAAAATAAAAATAAAAGAACAAGCTTAGCTTTTAAAATGTGTCAAAGTAAAGTCCTCATAGAGGAACAATTAATTTTACATTCCCGTTATTGTAATTTCAAATGTTGCTTTAACGCCATGGAAGTAGCATGATGAAGTGATCAACTATTAGTTATGATACTGGCTGGGGATTCGCTTATTTCGACGAAATGATTAATTGTTGATGTTAGACGAAAGGATTTGTTGCTTCCACGAAAAGAATGTTTTCGGAATTGTGTAATTACTCTTATACCCATCGTCTTCATCATTACATACTTTCCTCTCAGTTCTCCCTTTTCTCTCTCCGTTCTATTCCCTTCCATCTCTTCCCCCACCACTGCACCGCCATAATGGGCAGCTTTTGTTCAATAAATTAAACCAGCAAATGGCTATATTTCAAACACAAATCTAATAACCTTAGCTTCCAAGACCCCCAAAATTCAAATGTTGCTGCCTTTTGAAATAAATGAACACTGCAAATTCATATGCTTTTTTAAATGGCTACTGCTAGATCGATTTGAGTAAATAAAGTGATTTTTGAGTTTAAAAGAGTTGAAAGGTTTTAAATTGGGTAAAAAATTGCTATCCTCATGTGCCCATAAAACTGTGTCTAGGGCCGATGGTTACTATCACGGTTACAGGGGCAGATCTTCTGGAATCTGGGAATAGAGAGAAATACAGAAAGAATACTAGAAGAATCATGAAGAAGGGTGAGAACTGAAAATCAACGAAAAAGGATGAGAACCGAGAGGAGAGAATGGGTGAGGATGGAGGCGATGTGTATAAGAATAAAGAATAATTACGCAAGCCCAAAAAGACTCCAATTCGTGGAAGCAACAAATCTGTTGGTGTTTTACCAAAAAAAACAAATCTGTTGGTGGAAATAATCCGACCCTTGTTGTGGTTGCTAAGTACACACAAAATAATTTTTTATTATTAAAAATAGATAATAATTATAATTATTAGTTAATAAAATAATTTATAAATTAATTTTTTTAAATATTATAAATAATTATTTTTTAAAATATATATAAATTAATAAAATAAATCAAACTAAATATCCTTAACTTGTAATTTTTATGACCACAAAAAAAAAAAAATTGTAGCAATAAATAAGCCCGGGTACGTTCCTGGTTCCTCTACAGTTATTAGCATGTGTTATAATTGTGCGAAGAAAATGACATGCATCATTATTGCTATTATTATTATTTATTTTGTGATCGGTATTAATCATTGAATTTTTCTATAAATTTTTTTGTGGTCGATACCAATCATTGAATGAAAAGTACACATTTGAGAAAATGATTTTGGCTAAATACTGATTTCAAAATTATTCTGTATAAGTGTATAACTTTGTCAGTCAACCATAGGCCATAATCTTCTTTTATATGAAGTTTTTTTTTTCTTTTTAAATTAAGAATTGAATTTATTGATAAATAAAATAAATAAGTATTATTTTATACATTAAATTTAAAATTTAAGTTTTAAAACTAGTATTTAAAGAACTTAATTTTTTTTAATACACCAAATCGATACAAGAGATATACTCATTAAGAGAAAAATTAGTTTTAAAATATATAAAATCTAATGCAAAGACATCGTAACTGTAAATATCAAAATGTATATATATAAGGAAAAGTGAGTATTAGTCTATATCATAAAAAATTAGGTGAAAAATGTTTTAAAATTATATCTTTTTAATAAAGTCCTATTAAAAAAATTAAAATATCTTAATTATTTTAAAAGAAAAAATAAGAAAGTTTAGTCTTTTTTTTCATAATACTTTATTAAGATGATTTTTTTTAAATACTCTTCTATCTAATTTTTTGTAGTTTTAACTGATAAATATTAATTTTATATATATCCAAAAAAATTTAAATTTAAATTAATTACATGATACCTAAGATAAAGTGACTTAAGAGATGAAACAAAATTACTTTTTATTATTCAATCTAAAATAATATAAATATATATATATTGCCCCTTTTAATTTTGATGAATAAAAAAACAGAGTTTCTTTTCAAATCACATGAAGTCAATGCACTATTTCCTGCTTATTATCTATATCCCATATTAGAAATGCTAAGTGAGAAAAATGTCACATTCCTAAAATATAAAAAAGTATATAAGTTAAATATAAGGAGGATTATTCTATGTAATATTAATTAATTTTATGTTAAATATAAGTTTTGTTTTAAAATTTATATGTTCAATTTTCATATTGTATTAGAGTCTAATCTTCCTTCTTAGAGAACTTGAAATTTCATGACAGATCAAGCTTGCACGAAGGAAGGGAGGGCATATTAAGCCTATTGGTTAGCTTGAGATCTACGCAATAGATCGAACATGCATGTAAGAAGGGTCTCTTAAGTCCTTAGCCTGAGATCCATATAACTGGATTGATAGTTAATACTGAAACTGCACATGACGAGGGTGTGTTAGTGTCAGAAAATCTCACATCAATAAAATAATAAAAAATATATATAAATTAAATATAAAAAATATTATTCCATATATATATTGTCAATTTATTTTAATTTAAAAGCAAGTTATATATTGAAGCTCTTATGCTTAATTTTCACAAGAAAAAAACTTTTAAAACAAATGTAACTGTCATAAATCATAATGGTGCTAGCTTGGCACAATTGGAAAAGGTCAGAGGTAGATTTGTCCACAGAAACGCATTTACCCAACACAGCAGCATTTTTTTCGCAACCAAGAAGTTGTGGTTAATATCAGAGGCATTTACAATTCCACTTATATTAATCAATTCCCTTACTCTCATTTCTCAGCCTCAAAACTTGTCCTGAAATTTGAAAGCATAAGGACTCACACCTCTCCTCCATCCTCCAAAGTTGCTCAATCGTCCCAAAATTTTGTTGAGGAATAATGGGAGGCTGCGCGAGCAAACCTAAGGAGTCAGAGTTCCAATCTCAATACTGCCCTCCGTCTGAGGTTCCTCCTCCTGCCCTCACGAAGGCTGAACTGGAGGCAGAGCTCACTGCTCAGGTACAACTCCTAAACATGTTCTATAATCAGAAGTAAAGTTATTTTTGTTTATCTAATAAGATTGAGGAAAGTCAAGAGTAATTAAAATATCAGAAATAATAATAAAATATTAAAATATTCTTAACAAATTAATATATAAAAAAATTTAATAAAAATATTTAAATAATTTTATACAAAAGTCTTAACCTTTTAAGATATTTTAATTTTCACCTTTCTTATCTTTATTTTATTTTATTTTTTTTGTCGTTAATGCAGGTGACAGAGAATGGGGATGAGAAAGAGAAAGAGAAACAGGTTGAAGAACCTTTGGCAGATCTTTCTGAACCAAAAGAAGAGGCTTCAATTTTATCCCCGTCCGCAGTTCCAGCTTCTGCAGAGACTACTGAGCTTGTAGAGCCAAATGCTGAGACAGTCGTGGCTGAAACTAAGGAGGAGGAGACCAAAGAGCCAGCAAAAGTGGCTGTAGATGACAAATCAAATAAAGATGAAAAAGATATTGCACCTCTCGTCCAACCGTAGACTTCCTTGCTGTAACATGCCATACGCATTGGCATCATAAGATTTGTATCATTTAATTCTTTGCATGATTGATTTCATTTCTCTGGTACTCTTTGTAATATGATTAATTGATAGACAACAAATGAACATCCCATTCTATAATTTATTTATATTACATTATTTATTTTTTTATTTTAAAAAGTGTTTTATAATTTAAACTACAATATATTTCAAAATACAAACTATTAGATAAGGTCTGTCCTTAAATGCAAGCAAATTTTGAAACTAAATTTAAAAAGGTATTTGGCAAAATTTAAAAAGCAACTTGCTTAAAAACAAATTCTTCTTTTACAAATTTAATAATTTATTGAAAGGAAATTCAAAAACTAGTTTTTAGAGTGGCTTTTAAATAAATTTTGAAAAAAATTACATATATAAATTTTCTCAAAACTTGTTTAAAAACTCTCTAACAATTAACATTTCAAATTTATGAGACAAATAATTTACTTTTAAAATAAATGCTATTTAAACTTTGCCAAACACCTCTTAGCACATGATAAGCAAATTTTGCAAAATCAAGCATTTAACTTAGATTTTCTTTAAATGGATGAACGATGACATAGTATAACACTATATACAATGAAACTGATAAAAAGAAAAAAAATTGGAGATTTTAAATTAAATTTTTTTTTGTTAAATAATAAAAATGGAAAAGTTTTCGTTCTAGTTATAACACATACATGGTGGAATTGTAAATTGTAACCAATCTTTAAACAACTCAATAGTACCAATTAAAGACGCAATAAATAAAAGATGGTTACATACGTCCTATTATATAATTTTTAACATATGTGAATAAGAGTCCCTAGGAGCATCCTAATAATAAAAATTTTGAGGTTTTATATCAAAAACTTCAAATTTGAATTTTGAGATGAATGAAGAAAATTTTGAAAAAAAAAAAATAATTTTTTATTATATAACTTATCATTTGATATCTTAAAATAAATAATATATATATATCGAATAAGGGCTTCTTCTATTTGATACTCCATAAAACTATCAAGTTTTATGATAACCCTAATTTAATTTAGAATTTCTCCCTTTATTTATGGTATATTATTATGATAACCTCTTGTGGACATGAATAGGCTCTGTAAATGAATTTTAGTTCTGCCCCACTTGAAAATGAGAATAGGAAAAATAGTCAATGAAAATGTGACACCTCCTTTTGTTAAAAATCTCAGGACCTTGAATCATTCCAAAACATAATATAGATGAGATATAACTGAAAGCAAGTAACACGTCTCACGTGTTTTATCACTATGATTGAACATTTGACATAATTGATAAAATGCATTCTTATTTTTTCTTTTTTATTTAATAAAAAATTCTAAGGTTCATTTAATTTGTGCTTTAAATGTGCATTAATTTCACATATTCCTTATTAATTTACATTAAAAATATAAAAATTAATTTTATTTTTAATTTTAATTATGCGTGTATAATTTTAATTAGATGTTAAGAAAATTAAAGTTAATTTTTATTTTTTATAATAATTAATTAAAAATTATAATTAATACAACCTCAATATACCTACATCAGAAAAAACCCCAAAATTATAAGTGTAGAAGTGCTTAGTACCATCTCTTCAACCCCGTGTTGATATATGAATTATGAAATTAAAATACCATCTGTACGATACCCACGCACTAAGCTGATGTGTACTGTAATATGGACCCGTGGTCCGTCAAGTGCAGTTTCGAATCTTTAATCTTTCAAATTTGGGATTTTTAACATCATGTTAAATTGCGAATTGGGTGTTTGATTTGATCAGGGAAATGTGTGTATTGAGTTCGGGGGAGACGGGACAGAAGATGGGTTTGGTTCGTAGAATTTTATTTTTGGCTGAAAAATGGAATCTTTGTTGTTTTTTTCTATGACAACACAGATTGAGAAGAGGAACCTCGCGAGAAGGAAGATTAAGAAGCTCTGAACATGGATTAGTTGTTTTTCATAAAGTTTTAGAGTTGAATCGAAGATGGGAATTACAGATAGAGTTGATTTGAGAAGGCTTTTTATTTTGCAAAACCTTAACACTGTACATCAATTAAGGGGAGGAGAATTTGGGTCAGCGCCGAATTTTCTACTTTAAATTCTTCAATTGTCAACTAGAAGTTTATTTTTCTTTTTTTTTT
>BPVZ01000069.1:397308-410970 GCA_020521535.1 Rubroshorea leprosula | reverse complement strand
GTTTTCAGAATGGTTACCGCAGGAGAAAGGGAGATCGGAGTTGCAGAGGTCGAGTAGAAATGACCAGAGCGTTGTTCTCGAGCAGGTAACATCAGATCTGGACTGAATGTGACCGGAATCGAGAACAAACAGCTGGAGATCAACAAGAAACAAATCTGAGCGCCGGCAACTGAACCGCCTTGAATCGCGGGGATCCGGGGCTAGAGATCAACTATTTTGCAGCTTCACTCGAACGGAAATGATCTGTATAGTCTGAAATCGACCATGGAAGCAGATGAAACAAAAGGTACGGAGATTGATTTTGAGAGAACCAGGGGTGGAGAGGAAAAGGAGAGACGAATCCAGAAGAGTTTTAGATTTTCAAGCTGTTTTCAAATAGATTTCAGTGAGAACGAAGCCTTCGGATACAGGAAGAAGATGATCATTTTCTTTTTCTTTTTCTTTTTTTTCTTATACTGATGTGGAAAAGGTTAAAAGTGCCAAATCATCCAAAAAGTCTTGTAGTTTTCCACGTCATTAGTTAAAAAAAATAGAAAATTGATTGTGCGGCAATCTAACGTTCCACCTGCCACTTCCGTCAACGGAAGGATGAAATTGTACCAAAAATAAAAATTTAAAGATATTTTTGGTACTTTTTGAAGTTAAAGGACAATTTTGATAGCAATATAAAAAGTGGAGTGGCAAAATTGGTATTTAAACCCTACGAAATTACCCTGCAATTACGCCATTGCGTTTCGCATTTACATTTGCATTTCATTTCGTTTCATTTTCCATGTGTCCTTTGTCTCTTTTCCCTATGCATTCCCAACGTCCTTGATCCCCACTTGGCCACTTTTCTCTATAAATACCCCTCTCCCACTTTCCTTTTATCCCCACCATCTTCATTTCTTTGTTGGTCCTTCTTCTGCTTCTGTAGAGAGAGAGTTTGGTGCTTCTCTGGGTTCTCTTTGGTTTTCTTGCTCTTCCGGCTTCAGGTTAGCTTTTCTCCTGCCTTTTTTCACATGGGTTTTCTGCTAGTTTACATTTTTATGCCCTGTTTGGCACGTTTCTTCAATATGACTGTGTTTTTCTTTCTTTTGAGACTTTTGGGTCCTGATATTTGTTGCTATTTGGGTTTCTCGAATTGTTCTTTCTTAGATCTGCTCCATTTAGTGGTATATCGGTCATCCCTCACTATATATAGCAAGTATTATGTCAAAAAATTGTAGCTTCAATGGATGCTTTTATGGGGTCAATTAGATATTTGTGAATATGAACCCTCTTTTGAGGGCAAAGAAAAAAAAATGGAAACCCTTCCAATTTTGTATGTTAAATTTGTCGTTCTACTGTGACCCACGTGCTGCTTTAAAAGTCAACAATAGGAAAATATAATGGCCCTTGGTCTACCTAATTTGACCGTTTGTGTATTCTGTTGGGATGCAGAACGTTTGAGGGTTAGGGCCTCCAAGCTTTGATTTTCATAAAGTTTGTTACTTGCTGAAGCTATGGAGGTATGCGGGACAAACATGGGTGCAGCCCCTGCCCCTGCAAATGTTATTTATTTATCTACTATTCTTGGCCGTGATGGGCCTATTCCTGTTCACAACTGTGATTGGAAATGTGAAAATGAGCATGTTTGTGGAAACATGTATCGCTGTAAACTAACTGGAATCACTCACATCTGTGACAAGAACTGTAACCAGAGAATTTTGTATGATAACCATAGTTCTATGTGCCGAGCAAGTGGCAAAGTTTTTCCCCTTTCACCAACTGAGGAACAGGCAGTCCGAGGAGTCAGAAGGAAGCTTGATGCCGAGAATTCTCCGTCTGATAGCTGCTCTTTTAAGCGCAGACGTGACTCACAGTTTCATCCTTCTCCATTTGAGAGATCCTTCTCCACTGTTGGTCCAATCTGTAGCCAAGTTGGAGATGGCATGGATATGAGCTAGTTATCTGTCACATGGCCGAAAGACTATCTTGTTTCTCATTATCATTTCCTTTGAATCTTTTTGCATTTCTTTCTTATGGGACAAATGGATAATGGATAATAGACTTGATGTTGGTACTCTGGTGGTGGGGCTATTGCGTTCTCCTACCCGTATGAACACTTAACAGTTATTATCTTTCCTAATATGCCAATTGAGTTACATCTCTTCTTATAGCTTTGATGAGCTTGAATTTTCATCTTTCAAACCCTTATACTTAGGATATCAACTTATAATTGCATGACTTTTCTGCCTTAACTATGATTTAAGTTTGTATATTTTACGTATGCAATTTTTTTTTGTTAATCCTATGTTTTTTTCATTTATAGTATTGAATTTGTATATTGTTTGGATGCAATTGTGCTATGGGATTTCTACGCTTGTTCATTTATCATATTATGCTTATTTGGAATTGTAATGATAATTGAGATTCAGTTTTGTAATTGTACCTCTTCATGTAATAATCATATTTTAATGGTGGCTTGCCATAACCTGTCAGCGATCTACACTATTCCTCAGTTATTAAGTTTAGTCTAATTCTTTGACTTGATGTATTGGTTTTACCAGTTTATGCAGGTTGAAGAGGATTACATTGCCAGTCAGTGTCACATGTCCTTTTGTTTATTCTGTTTAGTTTTCACTTGTTCTTGGTTTGTCATATGGGTTCCTGAAGCTTATGTTGATTTTGCAGGGGTTGAAAGTGTGCAATTCAGGAGAGTTTGATTATGATGATTGAAAATTGAATGATATTTTCTGTTTTCAGGCTTCGTTAAATGTTAAGCAGTTTCTGATTATGTGTCTATCCTTGTGATGTAGGTACTTGGTCATTGTTTGCGATGGAGAACAATATTGCAACTGATAATGCTAAGGAGCAGAGTATAATGCAATGCTTGCTGCATTCTTTTAGCAGCCCAGCTCCTGGGAGGGAATGCCTCTTAGAAAGCAGGTGGGTCAAACTTGATTAGTCGAACGTTGTATTTCTTTGATCAGGTCAAATTTTGTATTGTCACTGACCTATTGCACTGTGGAAGATATGTTGGCAAGTGTCATTCTCCATGTAGAAGTTGTGTCATTGAAATTTGTCACATGGAAGGGATGCCACACTCTTTGCTAATCTGTGACCTCTTTCTTCATGCAGCTATAGTTCAGAGAAGAAATCCAAAGCATCCTCTACTTGGTGTGTCCACAGGAATGCTACTCAAGGGAAGAATGCTACTCTGTAGAAGTTGTGTAATGAAGTTCTTAACCTGGAAGGAATGCTGCACATAACATGAATGCTAACCTGTGATCTGGGATGGTTTAATACTGTGGCATTTCTCAGGGTAGATGAAAGTTTTGAGTCCTGGTTTACCAGTTTATGCTAGGTTTAAAGCAAGTATTCTGTTGGGCAAATGTGTTGGTGCGTCTTTTGGATTCCCCACAATCTAGTAGTTATCGTCTTTACCTTCATAGTTAACCTTATAATGCCATGAATGAAGAAACTAACAATGTATTTCTATCTTCAATGCAATTATACCAGGTTAATCACTCAGAGCATTGTTCTTTTTCTCAGCCTGACAAAAGGAAAAGCTTACTTCTCTCAAATTTTGAGGCACTTTTCAGAATCTTCATAGCTGGCTACAGCTACAGATTGTGGACTAACAAAACACATTCAACAACTAAGAGGTTTTGATACTGAGTTTCAGCTTGAGAAGTAGCTGAGTATTTAGCAGGTGAAATAAAGAACAATGAAGCTGCTACTTGCTACTGAGTTGTAGTGACTTGAAACCTCAAGCTTTGCTATGCTGGCTGTCACATACGGTAACATCCAATCTTCTTGTAATTGCATTCTGCAGCAGCCATGGTACTAGCTGTTGAGTTTCCTCATGTTTGGAATCATCTTCCTTTAGAATCCCAAATGTGCCTAATCCCCTGTTTTGCTGTTAGGTAATTAGACTGTCTTTTCTGTTCAATTTTTTCTGGCTATACGTCAAGTTGCTTCTAATTCCTAGCACCAGTGACAACTATAAATTTGATGTGAATAAGGATTTACTTTGTTATGAGTATATTCACTTTCTTTTTCTTAATAATACCTCCTTTTGGTGTATGTATCTGATGGAGCAATGGGTTGAAGGCTGAATTGATTTCAATTCCTGGCTGAAATTTTATTTAGCAGAGATGGTAAGTCTTAGGAAATCATCGAAATTATGACATTCCTTAGACCAAAGTCTCGTTATAGCAAGTATGGCGTTTTAAAATGATCATGCCGTAGGAGTGGAGCTGTAAACAAGTCTGACCACTAGAGTATACAGAGTATATGAGCTCATGTTCAACTTGTACTTATGGAGCTCAAGTTTCATGGAGCATGGAAGAGTCGAGCTCAACTTGCGTAGGGAACAAGCTCAAGTATGTCGTTTAGCAAACAAGTCAGACCCTTTTAAGCAGGCGGCTTAACTAATCAGAGCTTGAGACCATGATAAACGTTTTAAGTTCAAACCTTTGACATGGAGTGGGATTTGAAAAAGGTTTTTCTTTTACATACAAGGTTACATGGTCAATATTTTTCTGTGTCTTTTGCATTCAAATCATATAAAAATACCTGTTTTCATTTCATAAGGAAATGGCTGTTCCTGATTGGAAGAAATCAATTTAAGTAATTGCATTCAGTTCCCTCAATAAATAATAATAATAATAATAATAATCCATTTATATACCCATATATAATATATAAAACGTGTCTCTGTGTCATGTCTGAAAGCAAGGAATTGCTTCTCCTTGAGGCCGTCTCCAATTAAAGAAATCCAAAACCCAGAAAGGTGACCTTCCGGCCAGCATAGCAGGCCCCGCAAAGTAACGTAGCCGCAGCAACAATTCCCACCCTCAGAATCTTTGGCCTACGATATCTAGGGGTGCCATGGACACCCTAGAGGACCTCCTTCCCTGTTCTACTCTGAGAATTATCACGGGAAATGGCATCCTGGATGTTCTCTGGGGTCGTCCTTGTCTTTCTTCCATTGTTATTTTGCCATTCTTATTCATTCAGTTTTACCATTATGAACAACTGCCCATATGCAATATGGCCTGGAACACTTGCTGGGTCAGGGATGCCACAGCTTCCCATGACAGGATTCAGGCTGGACTCTGGTAAGAGTGTGAAAATCCCGGCTGTTCCAGGATGGTCAGGTCGGATTTGGGCGAGGACTGGTTGTTCATTTGATGAGTATGGAGTCGGCACCTGTCAGACAGGGGATTGTGGGGGAAGGCTGGAATGTGACGGTAAGGGCGCCACGCCGCCTGTGTCACTCTTTGAAATTACAATGGGTAATGGTAATGAAAAGGACTACTACGATATCAGCATAGTCGACGGCTACAATTTGCCTCTGGTGGCTGCACCCCGGGGAGTCTACAGCCCATGTAATGCCACCGGCTGTGCTTCAGACCTCAACATGGGTAAGGACTCTTTGTTAGCCTCTGTTGCCCAGCCTAAATAGGGATTATCATTCAAAAAATATTTTATCAAATGTAAATGCAGGTTGTCCAAAAGAGCTTCAGGTGGTGGGCGGAGAAGGCAGCAGAGAAGGGCAAGTAGTTGCATGCAAGAGTGCCTGTGACGCGTTTGGCCTTGACCAGTACTGCTGCAGCGGGGAGTTTGCTAATCCAACAATGTGCAGACCATCGTTTTACTCGAAATTATTCAAGCGAGCTTGTCCCAAAGCTTATAGCTATGCTTATGATGATGGAAGCAGTACTTTTACATGCAAGGCTTATGAATATGACATTGTTTTCTGCCCTTATGCTGGCAGGTAAGAGTTCTCTATCCTATCTTGATCTACAGAGGATAATGTAAAAGGATTTATAATCTGTTGATGCAGAACAAAGAGACCTGGTGATTTGTTGCCAGCACCCCCAGTTAAAACCAGCCTTGAGAAGGTTACAGAGATGGTTTCCTCACCCCCAGTTGAAACCAGCCTTGAGAAGGTGACAGAGATGGTTTCCTCCTCCAACATTCTCTCACCTTTTCCAGTGATGATTCTTCTCCTTATCGTCAATCTGTTCTTTTAAGCACGCCAAGTGCTTTGAGGGCTTGCTGCAATCGATTGATCCTGAAACCAAAACATCACTGGTACCTTCTGCCTGTTCCAGAGAAGGGATTGAATGGAGGACGATTGTAATAGAGGATGAAGGAGAGAACATTGTTCAAACATTTTATGTGGACAGAAAATATACCACAGAATCTATAGTAGCTGTTCAATAAAAGTCAGCTCTCAAAAATGATATGGCAGGGTTAGTTTTATACTCTAACTAGGATATATAGTGAATATATCAATCTTAATTGGGTGTTTCAAATTCTCAACTATTTAACAAGGGTCTCAACTTTTAAATTAAAATTTTAATTTCGAAGCTTAATATGGGTGGAAAGAGAGTTAGGGAAAAAGGTTATCACAAGTGTACCAAAAAAAAAAAAAAAAACAGATAGTGAAGATATCTTGAAAATAATGAAGCTATACAAATCTTCCGAAATCAATGATAAGCCATTTAAATAATGAAACTGAAATGTAACAAGCACAGCAATTCAAGTACCATATTAATTCTTTGTTTCATGATTGTTTTTTTTTTTTTTTAATACATCAGAGATTTAGTTGTTTAACATTACAGAATTCCATTGATATATGATAGAAGAATTGGCAACGTAAAATTCAGAACCAGGAATTGCAGAACAAGACATAAATTGAAGAAACTTATTAACAGATTGAGCTAATAACACTATTGGGAAGGATCAACTTGTTTTAATTGGGCTTCATTGGGACCAACTCAGTGAGGAATAGCTGGCATTGCCACGTTGGGTTAAGGAACCATAGAACATAGATTCATATTGGGCTAATTACACTCCATTAATAGATTGAGATCCACCCAAAAAAGCACTACGTTTCTTTTCTCCTTTTTCTTTTTTTTTTTTTATCCGATGCAAGAGAGTTTTTAACGTGAGGGGGATACGAGAAAAGTGAGCCAAATCTAGGGTGTGTTTGGTATTGGGAAAAATTTTCCTCTTCATCTAAGAAAGTTCAGGGATATGTATTAGTATTTTTAAACCTCAATAATATTCAATGGAAAAATTTGCATCAAATATGAAAATTTAACAATCCTAAATGAGACTTCATTAATATAATATTTACCAATTTTTTTAGAATACTTTTTCAAAAGAATGTGCCAATTTTGGCCCTAAAGTAAGGGCATGCTACATTGCTACTAGTATTTACAAAGTATCTATCTTAAAAACAAATTGTCAATTAAAAAAAAAAAAAGAGAGCATGATTTTGGTTTTTATGCTTTAAAATAATAGTAGGTTTGAGTTTAGAGAATAGATAAGAGGGGAGGGAAGTAGGAAAAATTCTTCTATTTGATTATCAAACAAATTGAAGAAAAGAGAGGGGAAGGGCCAGGAAAAGAAAAGAGTTTTTTACTTTAATTTTTTTAATTTATTTACTTATCTAAATTAAAAAAATAAATAAAATAATACAATACCCCTTCCCTTCCCTTCTCCATTCTACTCCTCTCAACACATACCCAAACAGTAAGACTTTAATTTTAGTGCCATTATTACTATTTACTAACTAAGGTAGAAGTATAAATTAAAGTGGCTAATTTTCACCCAATTCTCACTTAACGCCACCGGCTCTAATTTTCTCAAATAATGTTACTAATCACACGAAAATCTTAAATAGGTTTACATCACTTTTTTAGTTTATGATTAGAGTGTTTTCGGTCAACTTAATAAACAGAAATGTAAATGTGGTAAAATAAATTCATTAAGCGTGAATAACGTGGTCATATGACATACTTTATGCTTGAAGGTAGCTAATTATACCTAAAATAAGATTGCTAATTTATTTAAATATACTAATATTAGAGTGCATTTTAATATCAGTGGGTGAAAATTAATTTGAAGGCATTCTAATCATCTAAATTAAAAAAATATATATTGACTCAAAAATCTCTTAACCCTAAAAAAATATAATAATTAAAAAAATAAAAACCCTAACCTTTTAAAATATCTTGACCTTCAAATTTTAAAAGATTTTGTCTAACCTGTATTTAAATTATAAGTTTTTTTGTTTATGTTAATCGCATAATATGAGGTAATATTCTCTTATCTTTTATTATTCTCTACTCATATATCATTTTATTCAAATTCAGAATCTCTTTTTTTGAATGAAAAAAATTATCATTAAATTTCTTAGATAGTTAATAAGAAATAAATTAAAAATATAATAAATATATATTTTTATAATTAATTTATATTAAAAATTATAAAAATTAATATATATTTTAATATTATTTATATATAAATAATTTTAATTATTAATTGATTAAATTAAAGTCAATATTTATTTTTTTAATAAAAATTAATTATAAAAAATAACATTTATTGCAGAAAAATCCAATCATAAATTCTCATTCCCATTGCGGTAAAATTGGGATCCAATGTTTGGGTTGAACCGTAGAGTAGTGGCACTGTAAATACAGCGGAAGGGGTTTTGGAAGTAACGATACCAAAACAGCAGACTGCTGAGAAAATTAAAAATGGAGGGAGGAAAAGCACAGGGAGTAGTTATGGTGAAATCTGTACCGCAGCAGAATCTTATTGAGCAGTTGCGCGTCAAATACAAGGAGTTGGAGAAGGGGTTTAAGACATGGTTGGCCAAGCAGTCATTGCCTGTGGAGACGGCGGTTGTCACGGCCGGCAGCGCTGCCCAGGGCGCCCTCGTTGGGGGCATGTTGGGCACCTTCTCCAAGGACTTCGCCACCCTTCCTCCTCCTCCTCCCCCTCCCAACCTTGACCCTCAAGCCATGGTTTCTCTCAAGCAAGCTCAGGTCGCCCTTTCTGTTACTTTATCAGTTCTTATCCTCAGTCTGACTTAATCCCATTTGAATTTCACGATTTTCAATTATATGGCGTCTCTCTTGCGTATAATCTGAGAATGTTTTGATGTTTTCTTGCAATCTAACAGAAAACAAGGCCTTAATTTTCACTTAATTATAGTCTGGTAGGGAAAGATGGTACCTTTTTGATGTTGAGGTGGTTGTGCTTGGTATTGCTGCCCCAGAATTAGGATGAAAGCTCCTCACTTTATTGTGTGATTCCGTTCTTGCTGATGCATTAGCTTGAATGCATGAGACTTTTGTACAATGTTCATTACTTCATTGATTGAGGGGTTTTATCGATGACAGGCTCTAAGTGGGGGTCCCCTGATACAAGCTCGGAATTTTGCTCTAATGACTGGTGTTAATGCTGCCATATCTACTGTCATGAAAAGATTTAGAGGGAAGGAGGATCTTGAAACTAGGTGGACATTTTTTTTTGTATATTTTATATATATATATATATATATTTTATTCTCTAGTTTGCTAGCTGCTTTTGTTCCTTTTTTCAATGATGCTCTATTGTCTTTATATCTGAAAAGGTTTGGTGATTGGCGCATTGCAAGATTTGTGGTTAAGAATATTAGCTTTATTTTCTGTTGACTGCAACTTTTAAGTTTGTTGTAGTTGAACAATACAATAGCATAAGAGAAAGGACTTTTCAGAAAAAAAAAAAAAAAGAGGAAAAAAGCATAAGAATAAGGCATACTAGATACCAAGAGGTAATGTAACAGAATTGTCTAAGAATATCACATACACATGAGCATGTATGGACTGATGGAAACTGCATTCATTTCATAGTGGATTCTTGTTCTACTGCACTTTAGGGTGTAAAATTTACTTATTCTTCTTCAGGATGTAAGAACATCAATGTGTTATGCTGCACCTAAGTCGTCAGGTGCCAAGCCCATGTATATCTTTTTTTTTCCAAGGCATATCTGACACACAAACCATTCAAATTTCAATCTTTTGTTATATTTTAACTATTTTCTACAAGTTTTCACTTTCCTTTATAAGAGAATTCAGCCAGCATCACCTCCTTAATTGACTTTCATTCCTTTAACAACATTCCTGATTACATTGATTTTTTAGTATACATATGATATAGATAGCTGTACAGAGCTAGTGAATAACAACTTAACAATTTCTCAGCATATTTTTCTCCCTTATTATTATTAATTTCTGAATATAACAAGTTGTCATTCAGATTTGCTTTCGCTTACTCCATGAGGTCTACTAGTAGGGCAAATTGGTTTTACAGACAGAGCTGGTTGGAAGATCCCTCTGAATTTTGTCAAATCATGACTTCCACACTGTTTTGTCTTTGATTTTGATTTACGGTTGTAGTAGTGGTTAAAGTGATGTAGGTTCTTCCAAGGATTGTTTCTTGACTGCATCAGTAGGTTTGTATAAGTCTGCAGAGATGGTGACATTTGTTTTGAGTTTTTACACATTTGTGAGTGAAAATAAGTCTTCAAATCTGAGGTAGCTGTTTCTGCATGTTAGACTCCCTCTTTCTCTTTCCTCCTTTCAGACTGATCATTAGAGATTGATGATGCAATGTCATTTCCTGACTTGCACATGGAAGTAGCTCTTTATTGGATAATCAAAATAGAGATTTGGAGGTTCTTAAGTCAATGGAGTCCATGCAAACTTTCTTTCACAGTTTCACTCATTTGCTATGTATCTTTGTGTGTGCGTGCGTGTGTGTGTGTGTGTTTTTGTGTGATAGGCTGGTAGCTGATCTTCTAATATCTGCACCTCCACTCCAATAAAAAAATGAAAGGCACAAATAGAATTTATGTTTATCTCCAGCTTATAGTAGACTACCCATAAATATATTTATATAGAGAAACATGTTAAAGGCCAGAATTGTCTGTACAGTCATTTGGAAGTATAGATTTGATTCATGCTTTGTATGAAAAATTAAGAAAAAGTAAAACTTATCTGGTTTTGATACTGATATATTGGTTGATGTTTTGGTTTCAATCAGTTGATTAGAACTTTTAATATCATTGCAGTGTGGTGGCAGCTTTTGGTTCTGGAGCTGTGTTTTCTTTAGCAAGTGGGATAGGTGGCCCAAATCCTGTTACAAATTTATTAACATCAGGACTCTCGTTTGCACTTATTCAGGGTTGCATTTTCAAGGTAAGTTATCATCTTATTATTTGCTCAGTAAAGCTTCAATTTTCATTTTCATTTCATCCTGTTTCTAGTTTTTATCTTCACTGCAAGCTGTAAACATGAAGGAATATGCACACGTTGGAAAGGGGGAAATTTGGTACCGATGATCGTCAGAATATATCATATATCCATAATTTTCCTGGAAAACTATTTTGTAAATAATCTTGTTTTCTGATTGAGAACTGTTTCAAAATTATGCTTCATGCATCTAGCTGCAATTTTAATTTCAGTTAGGCCAGACATTCTCTCCATCTCCAGCTGAGGATATGAACTACGTAAAAGCCAGATTCATGTTATACAACCTTGGCCTCCAGAAATATGAGAAGAATTTCAAGAAAGGCATATTGACAGACAACACATTGCCGTTACTCACTGAGAGGCAAGTAGATAGTTTTTTCTGCTTTTAATTAACTTCATCTAGAATATATGTTATGAAATTCTTTGTACTGATATGAGGTGTATTCCAGTGCTCTGAGAGATGCCAAAATCCCTCCTGGACCAAGACTCCTCATTCTGGATCACGTACAGAGGTACAACCAATCTTTTATTTCTCCTTTTTTGCCCTTAACCCTCCATTTACCCCTGTTTTGTTTCCTCCAACAACTCAAATTATCCACATGGCATCTCTATAAAAAAACGTCAATTGTGGTGTAGACAACATTCTCACTTCTGACTGCACATTTGCCTCCAGGAACCCAGACTTGAGGAAGCAGCAGGCAATATGAAATGGAAATTTCAAACTGGTGAGCAGCGTGAGCTGTTAGAGGAATTTTTGCTGTTACAACATAGACAACAAGGATAAAACGTAGTTCTTTTCTTGGAAACAGTGTTTTTGCTTCCTTTATCCTCAGACCAATTCCAGTTTCAGAATTGCTTTTAATAATTCTTTTGTTCGGTTGGTATAACTTTCTTTTATGTTTCAGTCGGTCTTATGCTTCATTCATTTTCGAGTTATGATGAAGATTATTAGATGCATATAAGCTTTGAAATTTTTATCCACATCTGGTTGAATATTTGCAAATGCGGCTATTAAAAACATTACAGACTTTGTTATTATAGCTTTTGAACTTAAAAAAATTTATTACTCCTAATTTCTACTCTCTCTATTACACTTTATTTGTCATTTTAAGCTCTTGCACAGATTTTAAGAAAATAATTAATTATCCTCAAATTTTTTTTTTGAACAATGTTATCATGGGACGGGTTCGAATCCAACCAAAGGGTAAAGACTGCATCTCAAGGTGGTTAAAGGCCACTTGCCCTAAAGGCAAGTGCAATTATCCTCAATTTTAATGTTAAATAAAATAAAAATATCATTTTACCCTTTTCTTCACCCTTTTCTTCTAATGTAAGTTTCCATCCGTCGGTCCACTTTCTCTTTCATCATTTCTTTCATTTGTGGGTTCATTGACCGGAAAAACTTATCTACAATTCCAATGTTCGTTCCAATTCAATTTCATTTTATTTTCATTCTAATACCGCCAAAGTTACCAAACTAGGTACGAAGCTTGGTTCTACCCTACTTTGATAGAGTTATATGTGTTTTTGTTTTTTTATTTTTTACCTTTGGCAAATTACCCAAATGGCCGAACTAAAAACCCAAAGGCTAGAACCCCTTAAAATGAAAAATTCTCTACCTCTATCCTTTGTTTCCAATTTTCTAATCTATCCTCTTTCTTTGTATTGCAAAAGCAACTGTTTAAAATTAGTACAGCAAGAAATTTTTACTTCTGTAATTTTTCTTCTACAAAAACGTGTGGGTATTGCGTGTTTGTTTAGATCAAATCCAAGATCCGCTGGTATTGCTTGCTTGTTTAGCCATTTTGAAGACTTTTCCAAAATTTGTAAGCCCAAAAAGTAGAGTATATGAAACGGAGGAAGGTAGAGGGTTTTTTTCTTCATTTTTTTTTTCTTTCTTTCTAGAATGATATGACTTGGAGTCATTAAATTTTTATTGGAGGATAAAAGTGAAAAGATAAATTAAAAAAATCTGGATTTGCATAAAATGATAAATAAATAGGAATAAAAATTTATTCCAAAACATCTATTATAGCGGAACAGAGAAAATAATTATACTCCTAATTCCTAGTTCCACCGTGTGAAGGTATAGAAGTGTTGTACAAATTTTTAGCCATCCATTCCACGGTTCAGATAGGTAGGTATGGCAATTTGAGACAATTTATGGACCAATATATGAATTTTTTTACTCAATTTCTGATTTTTAGCAGCAACAACTGAATTAGCGTTTTCCAAGTTTTTTTTAGTAATAAGATGCCTCTAAACTAATTTTTGCTGAATTTAAAACTTATTTCATTTGGATTCAATTAAAGATAAACTATTGATAATTGATTATATAAAAAAAAATAATCATTTTTTTCTCAAATTTCTCTATACCTAACCATTTAAATTTTTTAACTTAAAATTGGGGTCCAACTGCCAACCAAGCCATTCACATATTGATGACAAATTCAAGAGAATTTTCTAAAACCTGTTTTGACTTATAAATAATTAGTAGATGTTTAAGTAAAAAAAAATAATTTGATGGAAAAGTCAAAATTTATTTATTATAATTATTTTATATTAATTCATGATTCCACTTTTTTTTTTTTTTTTT
>BPVZ01000069.1:365006-390891 GCA_020521535.1 Rubroshorea leprosula | reverse complement strand
TTTATTATTTAATTTAAAAACTAAAAAAATAAACAAAATTCGTATCATTCTCCGCACTTTTTATTTCTTAATTATTGTGTTAGTTTGGGCCCACTCGACGCTCTGCATACTCTATTGAAGGCCCACCCTATCCCATTCTTGGGTGGACTACTTTGGATTCCGTTTACGATGTTGATGTGGGCCCCACAGCATGGGCCCCACAGCATGGGCCTTTTTCTTTTCCTCGGCTTTATGGGAGGGAGAGAATGACCACTCATCATTATGTCAAAAATCAACGTCACCACCATAACAATTTTCTTTCAGCATCAGCTGAAACAAGTTGGGCGTCAAGAAAAGATGGAGATAAAAACCTTCCAAACTTATCTCAAAACATCATTTATATTTTTAAATTAAAAATGAAACAAATAAATTTGTTTATTTGATTTAACATCACCTTAAAAGCATAAATACCTATAAATAAAAAAAATTTATTTACATCATTAATGACGTTGAAGGGTTTACCTATTTCATCTTTAATTTAAGGATTTAAATGTTATTTTGAGGTAAATTTGAAAACTTAATAAGGGTTTTTGCCAAAGATCAAGGGACGGAGCCAAACAAGGGGGAGTCACCCCCTAAACTTTTGAAAAACATTTAATATGGTACTCTAATTTTTATTTGTTAAAAATTATGTTTTTATAGTATGGATTTTAAGGATCATTTCAAATGTAGAGAAAATATTTAGGATCTAAATAAAAAATTTTCAAAAATAAAGATATGATTTAAATAAAATGAATTTTATTACAATTTAATTAATTAGGAGTATAGAATTTAAACATTTTCTTATCTATTAAGTTCCAAAAAAAAAAAAACACGTTAATTCTTTATTTAATCAATTTTAAATTTACACTTTTCTTTAGTACTTCTTTTATTTTCTCTCTTAATATTCTATATAATAATTTAAAGTTTTTAATACATTTTTCTTTTTTAATTCATTCTTCAATTGATTATTATATGATTTATTGTCATAATATTTTGTTTTTTTATTACAATAAACACATTTATTTTTAATTATTGTTAAGAATATATCAATAAAAAAAAATCACAAGTAAATCTTTTTGTAAGAGAAATAAGATACCTGGCTCCATCCCTAAACATGGGGGTATGCATCATCCACTAGACCCAAGCCTGAAAGGTTGGATCCGCTTTATTTTTTAATATTCGAGTCTTGGTTTCAACAACGAAAAGAGTTTAATTTCTTCAAATAAATTTCTTCAAAGGCGTTAATGTAGAATGTATGTAAAGATTAGTATTTAGGGGGTTAATCTCAACAAGTGAGCAAGCTTGAAATACCAGGACCATCTAAACCAAAAACAAAATACACCATAATCAAACTAACTTTGAGTCCTTTATAAATGCTTTAACAAGATTACAAGAAGTTCGAAACTATGAATCAAGTAACTGGGCGGATAGTTTGATGGACTTGGACTCCAAATTTAAGTCTAGCATCGGGCCCGAAAAGAGAATCCAAAGTGCAATTTCGACCCGGCCCTGGGCCAATCTAAAATCAGCCTTCTCGATCCATTGTTGTCCAGACAGTTTCCATGGCAAAAACCCTTAGAATGCCCGCCAACTTGTCAAGTTTTGATGGTTATATATATATATATATATATATATATATATATAAAATCAAATAACTTGAACCAAAACTTGTTATTAGGCTAGCAACTTTTTGGGCAAGAGATCACTGCTCTCTTAAAAGCTCAAGTTAAAATTATTACTAGTGATTGATTTCACATTTATATACCACTTACAATTATAACACTTCTTTTGATATGAGATTGGGATGTTATAAAGAATATATGTATAATACTAGATTATTGAAATGTAAAATGATTAACAGACGTTTGGTTCAATATACTTTTACATACTTGTCTCATTTTAATTATTAAAATATGATATAAGTGTAGCTAATTCAATTAATTTTTATATTTAGGATGCATGACTATAATTTTTTTTTTATGAATATGCATGATTATATTTTTAAATCTATCCACTTTTAATTTTAAATTAAAAAAATAATTTTTTAATAAATATGTTATGTAATATATTAAATCAAAATGTATATCATTAATTATCCGAAAAGGAATATAGTTCCCCGGCTGCAGATAAAAAAACCATTACTTTTACGTTAAAGTTCAGAAAAAATTAAAGAAGACAATGGGGAGAGAGGTACGTGTTTGGTAATTTCTATTGAAAAATCCCACCAAAGGGCAATCTGAATATGGAATCTGTGCTGCGTCTGTGTGGACCATGTGGGTCAAATGTTGAAACTGTCAATCATTTGTTGTTTTGCTGTTTAAAAAAAAAAAAATCATTTGTTGTTAAACTGCCAAGTAATTTAGAACTTCGATAATGAGAAGAATAGAGTCAATACTACTTATCTCTCTTCTATATTGCTTTCTCATAGAGTTAACTGGAGGTAATATTGTAAATTTTTTAGGATTTAAGAATTTTTTGGTTGAGTTAATTGCAATTAATGTAATTTTTATAAATTTTTTTGTTTATTTTATGTTTATATATAAAAAAATTCTGTCTCTTGTGCAGTGGATTTGTTGTTATATATTTTACTTTTTTTATCTGCGTAGAAAAGAATGTTTCTTTTTCTTTTTTTGTTTTTACGATTATATTTGGTGTAATTAATTTTTTTACTTTATATCGTTTTGCATTTTTATGTTTCTTTTGTCTTTTTCTAATTATAATTTTTTACTTTGTATATTTATGTGGAAAAATATCTATTTAGATTTATCATGGAATAATCTTGCTTTTACATATTCTTGTCACATAACAGATATTAAAAGACTTCTTGAACCATAATTTGGTCTAGGGACACACCTAAACATTAAAATAAAATAAAATAAAAAACTCTTGAACCTATTAACTAATTATTTAGTATAATATTTTTTTTATGTATTTTATTTTATTGTTTACTTTTAACAATAATTTCTTTTAAAAAGAAATACAGATACATTCTAACAAGTGGAACAACAGGTTAGATAATGCTAATAAATGTTTAAAGGATTTTTCTAAGTACAGATTAAAAGTATAATTATTACATTTTTTTCTTATTAATTATTATTAAAAAAATAAAAATTAATCTCCATTTAAATGACTATTTAACTAAAATAGTTCATGTGACACTAATAATGAAATCAATAACAGTTTTTGTATTTTTTAATAATAATTAACATAAAAAAATAATAATTGTACTCTTAATGCACAAGTTAGACCTATAATGGAACCTTTCTGTAATTTGTGCAATATTAAAGAGAGTCCTTTGCAAAGGCTCTGGATGCATTATTCTTTTTTCAGCATTCTGGAGCATTATTCTTCATTTTTTGAAAATGATGATTAGTGAATTTTATCAGAGTAATAAAACCACGAAATATATATGAATTATGAACACGAAATCATAAGAAAAAATGGGTTGAGAAATGGAGAAAATGTGCAAATATATAAGGATGTTAATTTTATTTTTTATTTAAAAATATTAATTTGTTAATTTTTAAATATGGATGTCAATTTTTGATTTTTTTATTTAAAAATATCAACTTTTAATTGTTTATATTTAAAGATACCAACTTTCAATATTTTAATTAAAAAATTCAATTATTATGTTAACATTATCATTTAATTAATCTTTAAATAAAAAAATTAAAAATTAATATTTTTAAATAAAAAATAAAAATTGATATTTTTAAATAAAAAAAATTTTAAATTAATGTTTTTAAATAAAAAGTATAAAATTAACATTTTTATTTACACATTTTTTTCTTGAGACATGGCAAAAGTCACTCCTATTAAGATGATTAATGTCTATGCAGGAGTTTTAGTTATCTGATGCAACAGGAATGCTATCACAAGCATTTGGCTGTCATGATATAACAGCTCAACAAACACACTCTATGAATATAAACTATCCATAAAGCAATATATCTAATGACACCTTTTTTGGCCCTAGTTTATGTTTATAATAGAGAATGCAAGAATATAATAGCAAGGATAAGAATATGAATATGTACTACTGTACAATTAAGGTAAAATATCAATTTTGGTCCCTCAACTTTAAGGTTTTATTTAGTCTTTGTCCTTAAATTTTTTTATGTAGTTTTTTAATCCTTTAATTATAAAAATACACTTTTTTAACCCTATTAATTAATTCTTTAAGTTTATCAAAATATGCACATTTTTAGTTCTTAAACTTTTTAGTGGATGAATAAAAAATATACATATATTATAAATTAAAAGATTAAAAATATATATATTTGGATGACCTTAATGAATTAATTAACGAAAGAACTAAAAATATATATATTTTTTCAATTGAAAGACAAAAAAAGCATATAAAAAAATTAAGAGACAAAAATTATACAAAATTTTAAAATTAAGAGGTCAAAATTTAACATTTAACCTACTATTAAAGTGCAGCAAATATATAGAGGTAGGATGAACATAATCTAAAAATACCATTTATCAGCATATTAATGTTCATATTAGTACTACAAACGGTAACAAACGGCTAAGATTTCTTGCTGCCATCAAAGCCTAATTAAGCCATATTTATGGCTATTCCGCGCCTTAGTTCAAGGTTTTATTATCTCCAATAATTATTCGAATTTAATACCTGCAGAGGCCGAAGTTAGTAAATGCAATTTAATATTTTTATTAACTAACCTCATCTATATATTTTTGCAACTAAAACTTACAATCTTTTATTTTCACTTAAAAAAAGTTTATCATGAAACTATTTAAATTATTCACAATAATTGTTATTTATGAGAAATAGGATGAATTGTACCGGGGGCGACGAAAGGGAAGCTCTATATATTGAATATGGGTTACCTTGTGTTCTAATTGTCTTCTAGGCTGGAATTCATTGTAGTTAAAGATTTTTTTAAATTAAAGAATAACTCATGTTATTTTTAATCGTGTTCCCTTTATCTTTTATTGTCTTTTAGTTATTGAAATCATGATCGGTTTCGTTTAGCAACATTTTTTTATATTTTATATTTTAGTTTTTATATTTTTTTATTTTAAAAATATATAAAATATTAATTAAAAAAATATTAAATATAAATATATGTTACATATTTTAAGGTATTAAAAGACAAAAAAAACTATAGTTGCAATTACATGTCAACGTTATCGAAGTAAATTTTAATTTATATTCTTCTTACTTAAAATAACTGTGATTTTTTAATTTTTTAAATTAAAAATTTAATAACAATTTATTTGTTAGTTTATATTATTTGAAAAAAATATTGACCGACTTTTTATAATAGTATCATTAATTAAATTAAATAAAAAAAGAAATAAAAGATAATAACAGATTTTTTATGGTAGTATTATTAATTAAAATAAAGGGAAATGGTTCTTGTATAACATTTTTATATCACCTTTTTGTACAACTTGACGTGTTATTAAAATGAGTAGTTCTTTTAATTCATATGGAACTCATAATATTAAATGCATCCACTCATTTAATGATATGTAAAAGTTGTATAAAAAGATTTTGTTCCATAACATCACCCTAAAATAAAAGATAATGACAAACTTTTTATGACAGTTCATTAATTAAAATAAATTGATGAATGGAACTTTTGGATCAAATGATTCCTCCCAACCTTTAAGTGCTTAGATTTAATTGATCGAAAGTTCAACTTTCACCAACATCTTGAAAAAATATTTCTCTCATCCCTCAAATTCTCCAATATTTAAAAATAAATAAATAAATAAATAACAATAACATTAAATAAAAAATATTTATTTATCTTAAAAAAAATACAAACATGTTTTTCATGAGCCTCCTGTAGAACATCATTCCATCCATATTTATCCAAGATGAATATTGAAATCATCGGAACTCCAAAACCCACTTTCCATCCATGCTTATCCAGCATCTCAGACATTGCTGTGAAAGCAATTATAATGGTGAGGAAGTATGCCGCAAAGTAGAACATGAAATATCTCTCTACCCTCTCACTTCTGAATTTTTTATTCCTTGGATTTGATCTGCTCCGAACGCGATGGAAGTGAAGCGAATAGAAGACTCAATTCTGCTGTTGTTGGGGATATGCAGCATTGAGTTAAAGGATTGCAATGGATCCAATATTTTGGTTTTGGAATATATTATGGCTGTTAACATAAAAGAAACAACCCCCATGTACAATTCAAAATTCAGCATCATTCCTTTCAGGTTGTTGAGCATCCCGTAGAACCTTGCTTTTTGCTTTGCCTCTTCTTTCTCCCTTGATTTTCTTTTTTCTTTCAAGTTTTTGAGCATCTTGTAGAACTTGCTTCTTGCTTTGCCTCTTTTTTCTTGATTTTCTGTTTTTCACCTTCTCCTCGTTGCTGCCCCATTTCCAATATATATATATATATATATCCTTTCTCTTGACTTGTTCCTAATTTAATCTCCTAACTTTTCTCTTAACTCCTAATTTAATCTTCCTAGCTTTTCTCTTGACTCCTAATTTAATGTTCCTAACTTTTCTCCTGATTGACCTTTTCCTAAGGAAATTTGTTGGAATGAAGCATTCCAAATAAGGAATCTGGTGCTAGTGCTTTGTGGACCACGTGGTGGCGGGATACTGGTCCAACACCACGTAGTCGGCCTTAAGCCCAAGTCTTGGCTTAGACCAGAAAGAAACCGTGGCATATAGGCCATTTGTCGAATGACAAGTGGTTCAATTGGAAGATTCTACATGACATTGGTGTTATAAATTAAGAGATAGTACTATAGGGATAATTTTTTTATCTCATTTTTTTATACAATTTTTATATGTTTTTAAATGAGTAAATGTATTCAATATCATGAGTTTCGTATGAATTAAAAAAATCAATTATTTTAATGACACATCAAATTGTATAAAAAGATAAGACAAAATAGTTGTTCTAATAACATTTTCCTAAATTGAGTTATAAATACTCATTAACTATTCAATTGAAAGTAATTACTCTTTCCTTAATTCTCTATATTCTCTAATTGACAGTTTCTCTCTAGAGTTCATAGATTAATGTTGACTTCAGTGATAAGTGTCTTTGAGAAAACATTCTTGCGCTTTGTAGGTCATCAAAGACAATATAACCTTGTATTATTAGTTGTATTATTAGTCAAATACAATAATACACTTATGACACTTAAGACTTTCTATTATTAGTTGTATTATTAGTTAAATACATTAATATACCTATGATACTCAAAAAAAATTCTTCAAAATTAAAATTTTTTTATTATCTTCACGATATCAAAAAATGATTTTTTTTTCCTTTAACATAAAGAAAAGACAGAAAGAACAAAAAGAAGAAATTGATTCGAAGTTGCAAGTACCCTACCATCATCTTCCCTTGTATATTTTTATAATATCATATTTTGCTTGATTTTCCACCTTTACTCAACGTGTCTTCCAGACATATTAGATGTTACATAAGTGGAACCCATAAAATTTGCTCCATATCAGTGGCAAAAGCCTAAGAGGTCCAACATTTTGTGCCGTTGCCCTTTACACAAAGTCAAATCATCATGATTTTATGTATAAAAGCAATCAAAGAACTATAAAAAAATTTAAAACTAAACCATAACAGTGGTCGAATGTAAAGCCCAAGGTCATCAATGCTATCAGGATACAGGATTCAATGCTCATTGCTGAGCCAAGGTCACCAATGGTTCCCAAAAAGTGATCGAATGGAAAGCCAATAATATGCGAGTTGATCTTCTCGCGTGGCTGCTTTCTTCTATGTTTTTCTGTTTTGCTTGTCCTAATATATAAATAGGAAAGCAATTGTAGCCCTAATATTATATAATTTGAAAGATATTGAATAAAGGAGATAAAATCAAATTTTATTAATAAAGAAAACAAATATAAAATTAAGGATTGAAGAAAATCTGGATGTTATAACAATTAAAATATGAAAATTAATATTAAAAAAAAAGTAAAAGATTCATTAAGGGTATTTAAATAATTTTGTAGGAAATTTAAACATTTAAAATGTTACAACATTCTAATTTTCATTTCTCTCGTAAACTCAGTAAGAAATTGAATTCTATTACGATTGGGTTTATTACAATGGAAAAAGTGCATATTAGTACTGATTTTTAAAATAAATTACAGTTATAACCTTAAATTATTTCATTTTATTTAATTAAAACTCAATTTAAAATTTTAAAATCTATCTTATTAAATGTTGATATTCATATTTGGAAACTGATTATATTAGAATATATAATTGATTTCTAAATCTATATATCAATATTTAATAAAGTGGATTTTTAAATTTTGAATTAGAATTTTAGTTTCAAAATGTTGGTTGAAATTTTAATTTTTTTGAAAGTTGAGACTCATACGCATTGACCTCTATTACAATATTTAATATATATTGTATTTGAATTACTTTTTGATATGTATTTTTTAAAAAGTCCATTAGATATTTATTGAACATTTTTTTTAAAGTTAATGGGTATTTATTAAAGAATTCTTTTTAAAAAAAATTATTAGTACACATTCGATTTAACATACTTTTTCACTCATATTTGGTTCAATTATTAAAAATATAATATAAGTATAGTTGATTTAATTAATTCTTGCATTTTGTTTGCATGAGTGCACTTTTAAGTTTATTTGCTATTAATTTTAGATAAAAAATAATAATTTTTTAATGAATATATTATATAGTGTGTTGAACCAAAATGTATATTGATTAATATCCTTTTTTAAAACTCGATGAATAATTATTTGAGAATTTTAAAAATAATTTTGGTATTACCACAATTTTATATATAACTAAGATTAAGATTCTGATATGACCTTAGATCCGGTTGTAGACCTCCTTGTTGACATTAAGATGGCTTGTCAAAATTTGCCAAAATTTGACAATAGATTTCAAAACCAGCTTTGCATTTAATTTAAATTAGTTAGTAAAAAAACACTAATTGGTACACTCTTTAATTCAACATATTACATAAAATAATTATTAAAAAATTATTATTTTTCAGTTCTAATATAAAATTAAAGGTAAATAAATTTAAAGATATATCTATGTATACAACATGCAGGAACTGATTAAATCGATTGTACTTATATTATATTTTAATTACCAAACCGAATAAGTGTCAAAAAATATATTGAACCGAAAAGTATACTAATCATTTTATTTGCTAAAAAATCAATTACTAATAACTGAAGGAACCTTCTTTATATTTAAGCTATATATTTCTTTTCTTTTCTTTTCTTTTTCTTTTTTAATTTTTAGTTGCATGATAAGAGGTAATACTTTCTCATCTCTTAATTAACCTTACTCGCGTGCTATATAACTTGAATTTAAAATTTTTTATTATAATTGAAAAAAAATATATTATTACTGAGTTATTTAAGTCATTGATTAAACTACATATTTCTTTGTCATATCTTCAATGTGAAATTTTCCCACTCTAGAGGTGGGCATGTTGAACCAGCTAGTCGAACTAGACCCGGTAGCAAAAACAGGTAGGTCACCAAGTCAGGTTTTATCACACTCCCCATTGAGAAAAAAAAAAGCCCATCACCACCTGGTCCAAATTTTTTTTTTTTTATGTGGGGGTGCACACCTGGGTGTTGGATCCGGGTGTGCACCAATCAAGGTCCAAAAGAAACAGCTAACCGGGAAGATGAAGATGATGAGCAGCTAGCCAAAATAATTGCAGGTCCATATTCTTTGGTAGATAGAGAACGTATTGATAGTGGTAACAATAATTATGAAGAAACATAATTCCCTTTACAACAATTAAGAGAAAATGAGAAATTTCAGGTGGTATATAATAAATAAAGTACTTATTATTTTAGTTTTTTTTAAGGGGTTTATTGAATTGACGTAATTTTAAAATAATTTTTTTAAAAATTAAGCAAATGACTACTTAATTTTCCTATATATATATGAGTAGAAATTCATTTATACATAAGTCTTATATATTATTTTTACATAAATATTTTTAATTATTTATCTCTCCACTTTCAATAATTAAGATTTATCATAATTTTTTAGTTAAAAAAAGATAATTATCTTTAATAAATATAATAAAAAGTAAATAAATCTTAATTATAAAAAAAATATTTTAAAATTATGTTATTTCAATAAAGTATCACGTAAAAAGATCAAAATATTCTCACTTTTGCTTAAAAAATAGGTTATTGTAGTATTTTTCAATAAGAGTTTATTAAAATAAAATAATTTTGAAATCTATTTCCTCTTATTTTTTTAGAGTCTTGGCGAACAAATACGTCAATATATATAATAGCATATATCAATCCCAATTCTTATAAAATAAATAAACTTTAAAATGAATTTTTTAATTATTTTATTATTATAGATCATGCATATAAATTTTTAAATTAATTGAATATATATAATTAATTTTTTTGATCAAATAATTATAAATGTTACATTAACTTAAAAATTAAAAATATTTATTAAAAAGTAGAGTTATAATAAACTCAATCATTAAATGATTATAAGTAAAACTTATATTTTAATAAATGTCTATTAGTAGAAAAGCAAAGAAAATAATACATATAATCCCACCAAAGAAGAAATTGGGGAGAGGTATGTGCTTGGCAATTTTTATTAAATAATCTCCTTTTTTTTTTATGGTAAAATAATCTCTTAATTTAATCTCCTCACTTTTCACCGAAGAAATATGTTGAAACAAAAGCATAAAATTAAAGCAACCTGCTTCCCCTGAGCACCCTCTAGAACATTATCATTCCATCCATACTTATCAAAAATGAATATTGAAAATGTTGGAACTCTCTTTCCATCCATACTTATCTAGCATCTTAGCAGTTACTGTGAAAGCATTTATAACAGCAAGGGAGGATATCGCACAGTAAAACATAAATAACCTCTCTAAAACCCTCGCACGTTCTGAATTTTGTATTGCTTGGATTTGGTCTGCTCCGAACGCGATGAAGCACCTAAACCAACTCCAATTGAAATCAAAGACCCTGAAGTGAATAGAAGAGTCAATTCTACTGCTGTTGGGGATATGCAGCTTTGAGTTGAGGGGTTGCAACGGGTCCAATGTTCTGGTTCTGGGATCATTGCTGTTAACTATATTGTACACCAATCCGTTGCTTGCGGCCTTTTGGATTGCGTCATTTACCGCAATTTCACAAGTCAATACATCAAAACCAAGATTCCAAAATGATCTCAATGTATAGTTTACACGTACCTATGGCAATGATGCCACACATTCGTTTGTTTTCGGCGGCTTTTCTGGTTTCTCAATTCCCTATATGATCAATGGTAGTGTCAGAAATAGTTTTTTAGAGGCAAATCAAATTTTTGACTAAAGAAATGGTTCATTTATGCATTAATCGAAAAGTCTACAAAGGAGAAAAATTAAAAAAAGAAGAAGAAGAAGAAAAAATTATTATGAAATAAAATATTTTAGTCTTTAGTGATAAATTAATAGTGATTGGTATAAAGTAGTACAATGTCATCCATTAAAGGAAAAGTGAACATATGTAAGTAAAAGAATACTCCGGTGTAGAAGAAAGTAAAACGTTTATTGAACAAACAAATATCATCATTTCACAGAGTGTTTGTTCAATAATAATAGTAGAGGGAAGACCAGTAGAGGAGCGAAGTGGCTGTACCAGTTGGAAGGGCAGATCTAAGTATGGTGTCGGTGTTGTTTCTTACTTTCTTCATTTGTTGTTAATTTCAATTTTATTTGTTTCCATCTAATCGAGGGATTATCTCGGTCTGTAGGTGTGGATGAAGAGTTTTCAGGGGTGACATTTCGGTTCAACCAGTCGGATGGAAAGATAAAATGATTTTTCCTTTCTCATTTTTCTTTTACAGTCGTTGGTATGAGTTTGGTATCTAAATTCTAAAAGATGGTATATAGATATGGAAAATAAATGAATTAAAAGCATAAAAAGCAACCTGTTTGCCGTCATTCTTCTGTTTTCCCTGAGCCTCCTGCAGAGCATCCTTTAGAACCTTGTTTCTTGCTTTGCCTCTTCTTTCACTCTTGATTTTCTGTTTTTCGTCTCCTCGTCCTTGCTGCCTCATTTCCAGTATATATCCTAACTTTCTCCTGACTCGTTCTTAATTTAATCTCCTAACTTTTCTCCTGACTTCTAATTTAATCTCCTAATTTTTCTCCCGATTGACATGTTCCTAAAGATTGACCTGTTCCTAATGAAATCAATATCTATCAATACCTACTCATACCTATACCTGTACTTACGTTTTAAAAAAAAATTTGAGCAATGCTAGGGGCACTCGCCTCCTGCACTCTCCGGCCAGCACTTTCTCTTTTATTGGGCCACGTTATTTTGGTTTCGAGAGATTGTGCCGGAAAGATTTAAAGAAGCTTACGTGGCCCAATGAAAGGGGAAGTGTTTGCCGGAGAGTGCAAAAAGCGAGTGCCCGTAGCACTGCTCAAAAAATTTAGTTGGATGATTAATCAAAATAGTAGGTAGTGATAGAGTTAAAATGAAAAAATAATTTTTATTTAATAAAATAAAAAAATTATAGTTAATTTAAAATAAATTTAAAATTAAAAATCTTTGAGTACTTATTATACTTATTATTATTATTTATAATTATCCTCTTCTCCAAAATAATAGATATTTTTTTTATTTTATTTCTGAATTAAGAATTTGAAGATAATTTTTAATTTTTATTTATTTTATTCTTAAAAAATTTATATAAATAAATAGCTATTTTAATTAAATGATGGATAATTAAAATTGAGAAACATAAAGTTGAAGTAGGAAAAGGGATTTTGTCTTCCTTAAAATAGACAAAAATAATTATTATTTTAGAATAAATTTTAAATAAAAAATATCTATTATTCTGAGACGGAGCTAATAAATGCTTCCTCAATCCTAAAATAATTGTTATTTTTTATTTTAAATTTTTCTCAAATTAATTTTTTTTTTATTTTTTTAAATTATTTTGATTACTTATCCTATAAAAGAGTCTGACTTTATATTTTAATTTTTTTTGTTAAGAGTAATATGGGTAAATATATGAATTGTCTATAAAAGATTAAAAAAAAAACTTTTTTTCTAAAAAAAATTTATACATATTTTCCTATATATAAAGAAAAGTATTTTATTTAAGAGAAAAAGGATTTTTAACCTATAAATATAAATATATATATATATAGAATTATGTGTACAAGTTCCAATTTTCATTATATTTTAATGAATTTTTTAATCTTTTTTTTTTATTAATCTCTCGATATCCGATAATAATATTGGATTCTGACTAATTTAAAATCGAATCATATTGGATTATATCGGGAAAAACTCTCACAACATCTATTTTTTTATTTATAAAACTTGAACTTGAAATTTTATTTGAGAGGAGTTGAACTCTTTCCACTTGTATCAACATGTAGTTGATTTAATCATTTATTATTATAAAATCAATTTTTAGACTCAATTTTTTCCGAAGAAATATGTTGAAACAAAAGCATAAATTTAAAGCAACCTCTCTCTGAACATGCTGTAAAAAATTATCATTTTATTCATACTTATCAAAGATGAGTATTGAAAATGTAGGAACTCCCTTTCCATCCACACTTATCTAGCATCTTAGCAGCTGCTGTGAAACTATTTATAACAGCAAGGGAGGATATCGCATAGTAAAACATAAAAAATCTCTCTAAGGCCCTCTCATGTTTTGAATTTGAGTTGGCGTCGTTGGCGTGGATAAAGAGTTTTCAGGGATGATATTTCGGCTCAACCAGGAGGATGGCAAGGTAAAATATTTTTCCCTTCTCATTTTTCTTTGTACAGTTGTTGGTATGAGTTTGGTATCTAAAAGATGGAAAATAAATGCTGAACATGAAACAAAAGCATAAAAAGCAACCTATTTTCTCTGATCCTTCTGTAAAAACTCCTTCCTTTCAAGTTGTTGAGCATCCTGTAAAACATCATTCCTTTCAAGCAAGAAGGAATGATGTTCTACAGGATGCTCAAAAACTAGAAAATTTTGCTTGCCTCTTCTTTCTCCCTTGATTTTCTGGTTTTTGCCTTCTCCTCCCTTACTACCTCATTTTCAATAGAATTGTGATATATGGATAATTTTTTTATATTATTTTTTTATACAATTTTTACATATCATTAAATGAGTAGATACACTAAATATCACAAATCTCAAATAAATAAAAAGAGCTAATATACTAAAAGATAATAAAAAAAAGTTGTTTCTAAACCATTTTCTTTTCTAATATATATCCAACTTTTTCTCTTGACTGCTAATTTAATCTCCTAACTTTTCTAAATCATTTTCCTTTCCAATATATATCCAAACTTTCTCCTGTTCCTATTTTGATCACTTAACTTTTCTCCTGACTCCTAATTTAACCTCCTAAGTTTACTCCTGGCTCACCTTTTCCAAAAGAATTTTGTTGAAATGAATCATTCAGGTAAGGAATTTGGTGGTGCTGTGCCGACCATGTGGCGTTTGGATAGTAGCCCAACACCATGTAGTGGGCCTTAAGCCCAAGTTTTTGCTTAGGCAAGAAACAAACTTTGGTGCATAGGACATGCGTCCAATGACAAATGGTCCAATGGGAAGACTCACATTACGTTGGTAACATAAATTGGATTATATATATACCCAACCACAATCAAAATTGAATGTAATTACTCTCTCATTAATTCTCCCTATTCTTTCGTTGAGAGCTTTTAGAGTTGACAGAGGTAGCTGGTATTGGTTCTTTAACACTGCACATTTCTGGGACAAGAGCAGGAAGATATAAGGCTTGACTCGATTACTCCATTGGATTTCTCCAAGAAAGCCAAGAACTTTAGCCCTCTCGAGCCGTTTCTGGGTGTTCTTGGGTTCATTTTGGTCACTTTCCTCTTCATTGGTTGCTTATTCAACTTTCACTACCGTGCCGTCCACTTCCGTGGAGTTCCATGGCTTGGATTCGTTGGGGTTGGATCATCACCGTCATTGTAAGCATCACCGCCACCAACGGTGGCTCTGAATGTGAACGGACGGGTGGGGTCTCTTTAAGAAGATGGCAATAGTAGCGACGTCTATGATGGGAACTGGGTTTGGGGTGATGACTATCTGTTATATCAGAGTCAAGATTATCCCTTTGGTTGTAAATTTTTGTCTGGGATGATGACTTCCGTGGGATAAAGATAATTAATTGCAAATTTGTTATATTTTTTTGTTGGTTAATTAATATTTAATGATAAATTCGTTGACAAACGGAAAGTTTTTAGTAGAAAATTTTATTTGTCTTGCAAGTTATTGAGAAAAAAAATGCAAATTGCAAAGGGTTTTAGAAAGTATGTTTACTCAATTACCCCTATTCTCAAAATGATCATTCAGTATAATTTTAATTTTTTTTTCTTTTATTTATCTGACTAACGTAACATATTCATTAATGCCAATCCATTATACAACACAGATTCTATCAATGCAATGTAGTTGGGCTTTCATACTCATCCGATTGAATCATCTTTTACATAAAGGTAAATCTTTGCCAGGTAGATAAGTAGATAACAAGTTATAAATTTGGCTTTGGTGAGACTTGTATTTCTATTACTATAAAATTTATAAATGAAATAATGAAATAATTAAACTTGTGAAGAATGGAAAGTTTTATAAAAATAAAAAATATAAAGTATAAATTGTATATAAAACATTTTTTTTAAAGTCATTTTAACATCATATTAAATTTAAGAATTTTTTAAGAAAAATTTACTCAATAATTTTAGATTTACAGATACAACTTTTACAACAAATTTTTTTAAGCAAAACCTCTATCAAAATTAAGCTCTAAGTACGCTAAAAGGGCTCTCAATCTCATAACTTTTCCTCAAACAAATATGTTGAAACGAAAGCATAAAAAGCAACTTGTGTTTTCTGAGCCTCAGGGAGATCATCATCCCATCCATACTTATCAAAGATGAATATTGAAATTGTTGGAACTACAAAACCTACTTTCCCTCCATACTTGTCTAGCATCTGAGCCGTTGCTGTGAAAGCAATTATAACAGCAGGGGAGGACATCGCATGGTAGAACATAAAGAAACTCTCTAAGACCCTCTGACGTTCTGAATTTCTTATTGTTTCTATTTGGTCTGCTCCGAACGCCAAATGAAGTGAATAGAATAGTTAATTCTGCTGCTATTGGGGATATGCAGCTTTGAGTTGAAGGATTGCAATGGTTCCAATATTCTGATTCTGGAATCATGGCTGTTAATCATAAAAGAAACATCCGCTGTACAATTCAAAATTCAGCTTCGTTCCTTTCAAGCTGTAGAGTATCCCCTAGAATCTTGCTTCTTGCTTTGCCTCTTGTTTCTCCCTAGATTTTTCTGTTTTTCGCCTTCTCCTCACTATCCCAGTTCAAAAGAAACATCCCCTGTACAACTCAAAATTCAGCATGATTCCCTTGAAATAAGCATCGGCAATCCATGCAGTTCAATTTAACCATGTGGTGCAAGGCATAAGTGCAATAATTTTTAAGACCTCTAGCAAAATAAGCAAATATATTATATTCCGGTGCAAGGCATATTACTGGTGTGATCCCTACAAAAAGAATTACCTTTTTCAAGTATGATAAAGTGTAACAGATAAATAAATGGATGGATAGGTTAAAGGAGAAAGGTTTTACCCAAGATAAAAAAATTTTTTAGCACAAGAAAAATGGTGTAACCATCAAATGAAGGCTTAATGATTTTATGCATAAGTCCCACATAAAAGATAATTGTACCTTTATCTTGGTCTAGGTAAACGAAAACAAAGAACCAACAGATGTTAAGCAAGTTTCATAAAGATACAGAATGCTAGGGAGAAGAAATGTGTATATTATTATTATTGTTTTTTTGGTACATAAAAATGTGTATATTATTATAAAATATAGAGTCAAAAATAATTTTTTTAAGGAGGCAAAACAAATCTTTGACTAAGAAATGGTGCATAGATGGAAAATAATGCAGAAAATGAAACAAAAACATGTATAAAAGGCAACCTGTTTTCTCTGAGCCTCCTGCAGAACATCATTCCTTCCAAGTTGTTGAGCATCCGTAGGACATCATTCCTTTCAAGCAAGAAGGATGTTCTACAGGAGGCTCAACAACTTGAAAGTCTTGCTTTGCTTCTTCTTTCTCCATTTTCGGTTTTTCTTCTTCTCCTTGCTGCCCCACTTCCAATATATATCCTAACTTTCTTTTGACCTGTTCGGCTATTCCTAATTTAATTTCCTAACTTTTCTCCTGATTCCTAACTTAATCTCCTTATTTTTCTCCTAACTGACTTGTTCCTAAAGAAATCAATGCTTATCAATTACTTAACTTATGAAGTAAATTAAATTATTAAATTAAATTAAAATTAAATTATTATATTATTATGAATAAAAATACCTAACATATCTTGATTTTTTTAAAAAAAATTTAAAGTACAAATTTTAAAATCTAACTCAAACTTCGATAAATTTATCTTATTAAATATTAATATTTAAATTTTGTTTATCCAAAAAAAATCTAAATTTAAAAATTTTTAAATCCTACCATCTTAAATCTAATTGAAAGAGCATCTGTTATGAGATTGCATCTAATTTTAAAGTCTTCTTCAAAATCCTACTACCTTAAATCTAATCTAATAAAATGTGAAAGTGGCACCAACATAAATTCGATGTGAATCTTACGCTGTTTCAATTGTTTTGCTGGGTTTGGGCCTACTCTATGTTCGTTCAATCGTTCGCCTTTTATTGAAGGCCCTCCAATCCCTAAACGGTTGAACCGCGGTGGGAGTGCATCTACCATCTCAATGTCGATCCATTTCTCTCTTTCTCTTTAATAGTTTTATTACCGACATTCAGCAGGTCCCCTTTCCCTTTTTCTTTACTTTATTGGGGCCAGAAGGGCCATGATCATCTTATCAAAATCGTTACCACTCATTTTACTCTATAGTCATAATAATAATCTTCACCAAGCAAAAACAAGTTCATTGTTTAAGAAAGTTAAACAAGGTGCATCATAGAATTGGATCAGTTTCTGTTTAATGTTGGAGTCTGTAGTCCAATTTCAAAAAGAAATTTAATTGCTTCGAATGTATGTAGTTGAAATAAGATATGCCTTAAGATTATTTAAGAGAGATTTTTTTTTTTTTTAGTATGGACCACTCAGTATCCGAAAGTCCACTGGGCCATTGATTAATTTGGATTCGAGTCAAGTAAGACCTAATGGACAACAAAATTCTTCATCACGAGTTTTTAACGGAATTACATTCTTAGAGTTTGAAACAAAGACCTCTGATTAAATTGAAAAAGTTCCCGACTAACTTATCCACTCATGTGTAAGTGTAAAATTATTTAAGAGATGAATCTCAAAAAGTATATATATATATATATATATATATGCTTGGCTGAATACGGAACCATATAAACTAAAACACAAAATGCATCATAATTAAACTTTAGTCCTCTGTAAATGCTTCAACAAGTAGAAGTTTGAAACTATAAATTATGTTCACTTAGCTTAGAAGACCAATTAGTTATAAACCTTAAGTGCATCTCCAATCTTAAATGCTGAATTTAAATTTCCTCCTCTAAATTTGTACATGTTAATATATATATATATATATATATTATGTAATGGGCGGAGAGGTTGATGGACTTGGACTTCTATTTAAGTTTAGCATGAGGCCCGAAAAGAAAATCCAAAAGTTAATAACGACCCAGCTCGGCGGCGATCTAAAATCTACCTTGTCGATCCATTTTTATCTCAGTATCCATAATCCAGCCCTAAGAAAAACAAAATAATGACCTAATAATTAATACACTAGTCTCAAAATGATATTGTCATTTCGACCTAATTATAAACATTAAAAAAGACCTAAATTATTAAAATCTTCCCTTAATAATAAATAAATACTTAATAGTCTTTTACAATAAATATTTTTTGATTTAAAATTTGTGTAAGAATGATAATAGATGTTTTTCCATATTTTGACAATACGGGAGTAGGAAAATTTTTTTTATTTGACTATCAAAAGAATTAGAAGGTGGGGGAAGGATAGGAAAGAAAAGAAAAGGTTAAATATCAATATAGTCCCTGAAATTTTAAATTTATACAAAATATGTCCTTCAACTTCTATAAATATTAAAATTGTCCTTAAACTTTAATTCTTAATACCAATTTCATCCTTTTGAAAGTTAATGTTGACATGGCAAGTTTTTTCCGTCAAGTAATTCAGTTTCTTTTAGTATTTAATATTAAGTGGAAATTAAGAAGGTGATTTGACAGTTTTTAATTCATGTGATAATATTTGAATTAAATGGCATGGACCTAATTTAAATAGCTATTAAATAAACATTTTAAATTACTTTAATGTCCCTAGTTATCTTCTTCCCCAACCTCCAAATCTCATTTCTCCTGATTTGTTGTTGGTTAAATACCTAATTTAGTCTTTCAATTTTTATTTTTGAACCAAAATTTATCCTTTTTTAAAAAATACTAAAAATATCGTCAAATTTTAATTTTTAAGACCAATTTAGTCTTTCCATCAATTAAGCACTAAGTAAAATACTGACTATGAAAAAAATTCAAATTTCTTTATTTAAAATATTACATGAAAAATAAAATTTGTAATTTTAAATTACATGCTTACTCAAAAATTGTATGTAGACTAAATGACATGGAACAATTAATAGCTTAAAAAATAACAAAATAAGTTATTATTAAATTACACATTTACCCCTCCCCATATCTTCTTTCACTCCTATTCTCCTCTCCTCTCCTATTCTCTTGTAACTTGATCCCTTCTCTTTTCTTTGATTCTTCACTTTTTCCTTATCTGTTGGCCCGTTGCTTTTCCTCCATTCCTCTTCCTTTCTTTTTCTTCCTCCTTTCTCCTTCCTTTCTTTCTCTTCCTCCATTCTCATTCATTCTTGTTCTTTCTCTTCCTACCACTCCATCAATTCCCCTTACTTCTCCGTGGCAAAGAACCCAAAAAATCTGGGTACTCATCACACGGTTTGGGTACTCATCACCTACTAGTAACCATTGATTTCATCCCAATTGGACCTAGCTTTCTTTTTTTGTCATATTTGAATTTTTTTTTTTTTTTTGGCTCCAGCCAAGACTTGGATCTGAACTCTTGGATCCCAAGAATACTAGACTACTTAATCCCTCACCCTACCAAGAAAAACCCCTCGTTTCCCCCTGTCACTGTAGCCCTCCTTCCTCTAAACTAGCACCAAAACTAGCACCACCATTTCAATTTCTTCCCCACAGATATCCACATTGCTGGAATGTTGAGGTAAAGGGATTTGAGATTAACTAACCTAGAAGATGAGGGACTTATTATGCAATTGAAAACAGGACAAGTAATCTTGAATTTTTTAGGTTTCAAATGATTTTTTTTCCCCGTCTTTCTACCTATACTTACCATATCCTTCTAAATGTTTGGTTGAATCTCTCTCTTATTTTGTAGATGGGCAAAGTCAAGCTAGATCTGCAACTAAGATTTGAAAAGAAATGATGGATTTTTCTGTAGGTGCAAATATGAATGACAACAAAGGATTTATGAGATTAGTTCATAAATAGGGTTTAATTATCTCTGCATCTATGTTCTTTTTATTTTTTTTATTGTTATTTAATTTTCTCAACAAATTTTGAAATGCTAGTCTCAATCCCATGGACGGTCATATCTCAAGGAGATTGGCTTTCTTTGAGAAGGGGATTCGTGATTTTTCTAGGGCATTAATTTTTCATTCTTCTTTTCGGTATTTGCTGGAAATTGTTATCTAGTTCTTTGGTATGTTCTTGGGCATTTTTTCTTCAATTGCTTTTTTTCTAGAAATTGTAAGGAGGGATTTAATTCTTGATTCAAATTTGAGAAAGTTTGAAAAACTTTCTTTATCAGTGTTCATGTTGCCGGAGAAGAAGAGATGTAGGGGCAAAGAACCAATGATGCTCTAGGTTTTTATTTTTAATTAAATCTTTCATTAAGTCATTTGAATAATTAATTAATGATTAATTAATTTGTTAATAATTCCTTAGATAAGGATTATAAATTTAAATGAAATATATGGGCTCATTCTAATTTAAATTTTTTGTTGGTGAAATAGATCCATTACACTACAATAACGCCACTATAGGTTTTGATATGGGCAACCCACGTCAGCTAAAAAAAAAATGTTTTGAATTTGCCACATAAGTGGGCTTAACGGACAAAACAATGCCACTTCAGATTTTATTAACAGGAGGACCAAAATGGGACTGAAAATTCAAGTTTAAGGACTATTTCAGTACTTTTGAAAGTTTAAGGATAAAAAAGGGTACAAAATTCAAAGTTTAGGGACCACTTTTTTAGTATCTTAACCTCATCTTTAGTGATTAATTCAGAAATTTGTAATCTTCTTCAACCTCGCCGTATCCTCTGTCATCTTTTCTCGAGAAAGTATGTGTAAATGTGTAATCCTTTAGTATTAGAGCATTATGTTGAGGAACAGATGGAAATCTTTCTTACAATTTCTACTATTTCCCTTGTATTTTCTGTAGAGGAATTTATGGAGAGCTAATCTGGCTGTCCTTATTTTTCTCACCTATCTTTCATTTTATCTGTATCACAGAATCAAGGGTTTCAATCACGGAGATTCTAGGGTTTCTGCTTCTCTTCTAAATTCTTTCCTGAATCCCTAATTCTTCCTTTCAAATCTCCTTTTCTGGTTTGGTTGCTATCAATCTCTCATCCTTCTCATCTGGTAAAGAAGTCGCCGCCTTAATCTAGAGAACTCCGGCCGCCTCAGAGTCACTCGATGGGTTCGAAAGAAGCAGACCCGAATCTCGGGTATTTGACCCGGAAGGATACCGAGGTGAAGCTGCCTCGTCCTACCCGCGTCAAGAACAAGACGCCGGCGCCAATTCAGATTACTGCGGAGCAGATTCTTCGGGAGGCACGGGAGCGGCAAGAGGCAGAGATTCGTCCTCCCAAGCAAAAGATTACCGATGCCACAGAGCTAGGTGATTACAGACTCAGGAAAAGGAAGGAATTTGAAGACCTAATTCGCCGTGTACGGTGGAACATCAGCGTCTGGATCAAGTATGCGCAATGGGAGGAGTCTCAGAAAGACTTCAGCCGTGCTCGGAGCGTCTGGGAACGCGCTCTGGAGGTGGATTACAAGAACCATACTCTTTGGCTCAAGTATGCGGAGGTGGAGATGAAGAACAAGTTCATTAACCACGCCCGCAATGTCTGGGACCGTGCCGTCACCCTTCTCCCTAGGGTGGACCAGCTGTGGTATAAGTACATTCACATGGAGGAGATGCTGGCAAACGTTGCCGGAGCTCGACAGATTTTTGAGAGATGGATGTCCTGGATGCCGGACCAGCAAGGCTGGCTCTCCTATATCAAATTTGAGCTTCGGTACAACGAAGTGGATCGTGCTCGAGCCATTTATGAGCGTTTTGTTCAATGCCACCCCAAAGTTGGGGCTTGGATAAAGTATGCTAAGTTTGAGATGAAGAATGGAGAAATTGCTCGTGGCAGGAACGTGTATGAGCGTGCAGTCGAGAAGCTGGCTGATGAAGAGGATGCAGAACAATTATTTGTTGCTTTTGCTGAGTTTGAGGAGCGGTGCAAAGAGACTGAGAGAGCACGGTGCATTTACAAGTTTGCACTTGATCATATACCCAAGGGGAGTGCAGAGGACTTGTACAGGAAGTTTGTAGCATTTGAGAAGCAGTATGGAGATAAGGAGGGGATTGAGGACGCCATTGTGGGGAAGAGGAGGTTTCAATATGAGGATGAAGTGAGAAAGAATCCACTGAATTATGATGCCTGGTTTGACTATATCAGGTTGGAAGAAAGCGTGGGAAATAAGGAAAGAACACGGGAGGTTTATGAGAGAGCCATTGCTAATGTGCCTCCTGCTGAGGAGAAGCGATACTGGCAAAGATATATTTACTTGTGGTAAGTTTGCCTTGGCTCAATTACCTTGGATTGGCTTCCATTTGCTTCCATTTGCCTGTGCATTGTGACGCCAACTTCTTGTGCGTTTGAAAACCAGGATTAATTATGCTTTGTATGAGGAGCTTGATGCAGGAGATGTGGAAAGGACACGGGATGTTTATAGGTACAGTTTTTATTGCATGAACTCGCTACTATGTTGGTACCGTGGTTGCTACTGTTGCTCTACTGCATGTTCAAAATTATATTTTGCTCTGTAGCCTGCCAAATTAACACATTAGATAATGTGCTTACTGTTAGAATGTTGAAGCTCGTTGCTTTCTTGCCCTATATTTATACCTAAATCAGCTGTGGCCTGTTGATTCTGGTGAGGATCTCACCCATTTAGAAGTAGTCAGTCTTTATAAGACCTGTCTGGTTACATGTTGTGCTCTGTGGAAAGATCCTTGCAGTCCACTTTAAATTCATACTACCATCTAATGGACAGACAGATTTATAGATTTAGGTTGTGTTGAGACACATGCATAGTTACAGCCTTACACTCATAATTGTACTCATGATAGGTTGTGGCAGGGTAAGTAAAATAGGATCAAACTTGAACTTTATTGTTTGGTGAACGAAGATGATCTTTTTCATATTATTGTATAATTTCTTTACATCTCTTTTCTCTTGCACTCACATTGCTCATTCCTATGAAACACTTTTCTGTTTTAGTGTAGTTTTTTCAAGCCTTGAATATTTTCTCATTCATATAAAACTTTTTCATTTTTCAGGGAGTGTCTTAACCTGATTCCCCATGAGAAATTTTCATTTGCAAAAATTTGGCTGTTGGCTGCACAATTTGAAATACGGCAGTTAAATCTCATGGGTGCACGGCAGATTTTGGGCAATGCTATTGGAAAAGCACCTAAGGATAAGGTAATATCCAGCATGATGCTAAAAGTTCTATTGATTCTATTATCTTGAGAGGATATCTTCTTAAATGTTGGCTTCTTTACAGATCTTTAAGAAGTACATTGAGATAGAGCTGCAGCTTGGGAACATAGATCGCTGCAGAAAATTGTATGAAAAGTATCTGGAGTGGTCACCTGAGAACTGTTATGCATGGAGTAAGTATGCTGAGTTAGAGAGATCTTTGAGTGAAACAGAGCGTGCTAGAGCAATATTTGAGCTTGCCATCAGCCAGCCGGCCCTAGATATGCCAGAGTTGTTGTGGAAGGTATTCTGTTAATTTTACAGTTGACTTCTTTTTTTTTTTTTTTTTGTGAGGCACCATAATATCTTTGTAGCTCTAAGTGGTTGTGACTATTACATATTTGATTGGTATACCTGATTTTCTGATCATAAACAGTGTATTACATAGGGGTTAAAATTTGGCTTTAAAAAATGCTTGCATGTTAAAAGCTTTTCACCTTACAGTTTTAAAATTGAAATGGATGTTCTGTCTCTGAATAATTTCCCATTCAAAGAAATTCTGACTTTTAAGTTGATCCTTCTTGAATCTTCCATGGTGTCTTATTGTTATTCTTATTTGATTGTTCTGTCAATATCTTATGTGGATAGAAGTGTTAATACCATCTTCATTTGTGTGGCTAACTATAGCTAACTAGTTTTTGAGGATTAGATGACAATGCTCCTTCATGCAAAACTTATCCATTTTTTCCTTTTATCGAAAACCACTGATTTATCTTGAATTGGAGGTGAGATGAACACAGTAGAAAGGGGTTAATGATGATTTTGTTTCATTAATATAGGCATACATTGATTTTGAGATGTCTGAAGGCGAGTTTGAACGAACAAGAGCATTGTATGAGAGACTTCTAAATCGCACAAAGCACTTGAAAGTGTGGATCAGTTATGCAAAATTTGAGGCATCTGCTATGGAGGAGAATGATGGGGATTCAGATATGTTGGAAAATGGTGTTCAGGAAAATCATCTTAAGCAGAAAGAAGAATGCATTCAACAGGCAAGAAGTGAGTCATGATTTTCCTACCCTCCACATTTTTGTTATTTACAATTCTTTTTATATAAGAGATCATTGTACTTCTATTACTATCAGAACAAACACTCAATGTTTTATTCTTAATCAGGAGTTTTTGAGAGTGCAATTAGCTACTACCGTACATCTGCACCTGAATTGAAGGAAGAACGTGCTATGCTTCTGGAAGAGTGGTTGAACATGGAAAGCAGTTTTGGGGAGCTTGGTGATGTCAGCATAGTACAGTCTAAGTTGCCAAAGAAACTCAAAAAGAAGAGGCAGATAACAAGTGATGATGGTGTGGTTGGGTATGTAACCTACTTGCTTTCAATTTATTCTTGTCAATTGATTTTTGTTGTTTTAGTGCCATCAGTAGCTTTGATTGTGTTCTGGAGTCAATTCAGTTATAACTAGGGTCTGGGTCTTCATGAGCACTTCAAAAACTGTCATTCTTTATGGTGCTACTTGTTGAACTTTCTTGGAAGAATTGAGCAATTTCTCCATGAACCTAAGCAATTTATTTGTTCAACAGATACGAAGAGTACATTGACTACATGTTTCCTGAAGAAACCCAGACCACAAATCTCAAGATCTTGAATGCTGCTTACAAATGGAAGAGGCAGAGAACTGCTTATGATGAGGATGATTAGCATCAGGCTGTTAGATATTATAAAAGATGAGTTTCATCTCATGTATTACATTAGATCCATAGCCAAAACTGGTATTTACTCACTTAAATGAATTTTTAACCTCCCTCTGTGTTCTTTGTGCTTGTAATTTTAACTTTTACACCCAAACAAAATTTTGATTTCCCTCTTCTGCAAACTTTTATTGACATGTCTCCAAATCTCTAGTAATGCTAATATACTCTAGCGTTTGCGCTTGCAGTGCTTCTAGTAACAGGATTTTAAAATGTACTTTCAATGTTGCCTTTT
>BPVZ01000069.1:330014-342837 GCA_020521535.1 Rubroshorea leprosula | reverse complement strand
ATATTAATAATTAAGAAGGTGGATTTTAAATTTTCAAATTAGGTTTTAATTGAATAAAGTGACTCGTTTAATATTGAGACTTGAATTTTTTTTTAGAGTTCAAGACTAATATACAATTTTCTCATACCTATATACTTATTGAAATTTAAATAACTTCCAATAATTCTTATGTTAATTAAATAATCAAAAAAGATTTCAATTTTTTTTAAAAAAATTAATTTCAAATGGCAATCTCATCAAAATCTCACATGCACAACCATAATTATCCTATTCTTAACGTAATCTTTCCATTATCTATTAAATATATTATCTATTCACTTTTTTAGTTGCTTTAAACCTCTAATCTTATAATATCAAAAAAAATAAATGAAGAGCTCTCATCTTATTCTCCTAAATTATATTTGAAATCTCAATGGAATTTTAATCTGAATTATTTTAAATTTAAATAAATTTTAGATAAGTTTTTGAATGATTTAGCGTGGGATTTTTGAATCCCAACCTCTTCAAAATCTCAGACTCAATATGAAATCTATAATTTAAGATTTTAAAATTTTACTACCTTAAATCTAATTGAAAGAGCATTTGTTATGAGATTGCATCTGATTTGAAATTTTGAATCGAAGGTTTCAAAATAAGATTCACATTATTTCAATTTCACTTCACCAAAACATTTCACACCCCTTTGGATCTTGGTTGCAACCAGGGGTTTCCCATCACACCCTGTCATCCTCATAGCATAAAACGACTACCCACTCTTCCGCTGCCACCCTATCCTAAAACCCCCTCTTGTGAAACCCCTGAATATTTCGTGGGGGTGTTTTCGATCCACCGAACGGTTGTGGACCTTATTGCCAGGCCTACATGATTGTAAGTTTCCAGTGTTACACAATTATTTAGCACCACAAAGCTAATCCATCTCCAATTATTTTAAATATGTAATTCCGTTGGTATGGTGCATTTAGGAAAGATAACGTTATAGTTTCAAGGTTTAAATCCTAAATACCCCCCATATTTTATGGATATGACCTTTAAATCTGAATCTTAAATTTAACTTAAAATGACACGCTTACTTACCATTCAATCATATATTGCACCTACCTCAAATATGACTGTTAAATGTGCTTTTAAGGATTTGGATCCTTGCTCTTAATTATTATGCTGAGTTTGGGCCCACTCTATGTTTGTTCAATTTATTGAAGGCCCCATCCAATCCCTAAACGGGAGAACTGTGGTGAGTGTGCGTTTACCATCTCAATGAGGGTACATTTCTCTCTTTCTCTTTAATATATTTATTACCAGCATTCAGCAGGTCCCTTTCCCCTTCTTCTTTACTTTATGGGGACCAGAAGGGCCATTGATCATCTTATCAAAATCATTACCACTCATTTTACTCTAGCCATAACAATAATCTTCTCCCAGCAAAAACAGGTTCATTGTTTAAGAAAGTTCAACAAGGTGCAACATAGAATTGGATCCGTTTCTGTTTAATGTTTCCAATCTCTAATTAAAAAGAATTTAATTTCTTTGAATATATTAGTCAAAAGCAGGATATGCCTTAAGATTATTTAAGAGATTAATCTCAAAGAGTATGCATGCATGGCTGAATAAACCAATCTAAACCAAAAAAAAAAAAAAAAGCAAAAAAAAAGCACTGTAATTAAACTTTAGTCCTTTGTAAATGTATCAACGAGTAAAAGTTTGAAGCTATAAATTATGTAAAGGGCAGATAGGTTGATGGACTTGGACTCCTATTTAAGTTTAGCACAAGGTACGAAAAGAAAATCCGAATTTTAATAACGACCCAGTTCTGGCACAATTTAAAATCAACCTTCTCAATTCATTTTTGTCTCACTCTCCATAGTCCAGCCCTAAGAAAACCAAAATAATGACCTAATCATTAACATATTCTTTCTGTTTCAAAATAATATTGTCATTTCAACTTAATTATAGACATTAAAAAAGATTTAAATTATTTTTTTTATACATCTGATTATGAGTTATACAAAAAAAGATAACCCTTCCAAATCCCTCCTCATTCACTCAAAACTCGATAAAAAAATTTAAATTGTTAAAATCTTCTATCAATAATAAATAAATACTTAATAGATCTTTTACAATAAATATTTTTTGATTTAAAATTTGTCTAAGAATAATAATAGAATTTTTTAATATTTTAATAGTATATTTAAGTTGAAAAAAAAATAGAAAGAAATGGGAGAAGAAAAAATTTCCATATTTGCTAATCAAAAGAATTGGAGGGTAGGGAAGAATTTTTCCTATTTTATTTTTATTTAATTTATTTATTTATTGAAATATGAAAACTGGAGAGCAGAGGAATGGAGGGAATGAAATAATACAATTTCCCTTCTTTTTTTTCGTTGATCTGAACATATGATAAAAGAAATAAAAATTTTTTCTCTATTTTAATTTTATCATTATATTTTAATTTTAATCATTCTTACTATTATAAAAAAATCCATTTATTTTTCTTTAATTTTTAAAAATAAATAAATAAAAATAAAAATTCTCCTTTAACTATTTACTCATTCTTTTCAACTTTAATAAAGCAAAATTTTAAATTGGGGTTTTAAATTTCATTATTTATTATTTATTTTTAAGATATCATTTAATCTATTTGTTTTTAATTTACCTTTATTTTAAAAATAATTATAATATATATAAAATAACAAATTTTATTTAAGTAATATTAAATTTCTATTTTAGTATTAAAAAACAAAAACGAAAAAAACAAAAAACCTAGACCCGTATAAGTCATCTACCACGGAAGGGCTAATGAATAATACTGAATATTATATTAGGCAACTCGTGCTGGAAAGGTAAAATCCAATGGGAATGCAGAATCTGGAAAAGAAAAATGGAGTCCTGATATGATAATATCATCCCTTGTCCACAACGTCTCGGCGTCGGTGTCTTCGTTCGGTCAATTTTTTTTAATTCCCCGAAGAATATAAAATAAAAAAGTTGGATTATTTTTTGGTACAAGTAGAGCTGAAAGAAGGGGCGAGCGCGTGCCGCCGATGTTTTGCAACTGCGTCTCCTCTCCCCTCTCCTCCCTACGCAATCGCCTCTTGATGCTTCTCTAATTCGCTTCACGTATCCTCCTCCGCCTTAAACGCATAGCAGATCTTCCTCCTCCTCCTCCTCCTCCTCATCTCCTTCAAGTAAGTATCTAATTTCCTCCATCACGAATCAATTTGTTCATAATCTTCACTGTTCCCTTAGATCGAATCATCTTTTGTGTTTTCTCTTTGTTCTTCGATTTCTGCCGAGTTTTGGAGATTATTTTAGTTTGATGATCTGTTAACTGTTTAATGATCAATTCATCCCCCATAATTTCTTTGTTTAATCTTTTAATTTAGGAAATTTATTGATTTTTTTTTTTTTAATATGATTGTATTAGCTTTTGCATTATTAAGGGATGATTTTTTTAATCTATGTTTCTCGATGCTGCCGCGAATCGCATTTGTCAGTGATCTGTTGAGGATTGATCAGAAGGAGCATCGCTTCTGTTAATTGGAGTCGTTTGATGTGATCATTGGTGTTGTTTTCCTTAGGTTTGAAGTGGTTTATTTTGCGGGTGGAGTGATTGTGATGGAGATGGATAGGGATTCCGGAAAATTGGAGCAAATTGTTTCTCAATTTCTATTGAAGACATTACATGTTATTTTGGACTCGAGGATTCCTTCTCTTCATCAACATGATCGGTCTGCTGAATTGTCATCTGTTTCTCGTGCGAGGAAGAGTGATAGATGGTTCAATTTAGTACTCGGAGATCGTCCTGCAGCACTAGAGAATTTGAATTTCTGGCATCGGAATATCTTGGATCCCATGATTATTGATATTATACTTGTTCATCAAGGCTCTTGTTCGGCATCAGTGGATAATCTCTATGCAGCTTCAGCTGCAGGCCCCACCACCGAGACTGTTATAGAGAGGTGGGTTGTTCAATATGAGTCTCCACGGGTTGTTGGTTCTCAAAGTGGTGACAGTTCTGCTTATTACAAGAAAACCTACAAGAAGTCAATCATACTTTTACGGTCTCTTTATTCGCAAATGAGGCTTCTCCCAGCATACAGGATCTTTCGGCAGTTGAGCTCATCTAGTCAAACTTATAGTTTTGATCTTATTTACAAGGTTTCTTCATTCAGCAAACCATTTTCAAGGGAAGAGGAGGCTGAAATGACGGAATACAACTTTGTCCCAGTGGAGGCCTTTCCTGGCCGCCTCTGTGTCTCTGTAACTTACCGTCCAACTTTATCTGATTTAAACATTGAGCCTTCTGCATCCTTGCCACCAAAGATAATAGCAGATTATGTTGGCAGTCCCACCACTGACCCAATGAGGTCCTTCCCATCTTCAGAGAAAGGTGTACGTGCTACCTCCTTTCCGTTGAGAGCAGCACGGCCTCCTTCTTCAGGTCCATTTCAACGTCCACACAGCTGGACAAGTGGTTTCCATAGAGGAACTCCCCTTATGCAGAATCAAAACCTTGTTGGATCTCCACCAGCATATCGTAATTCTCCCATGCAATATGATATTTCATCTCCGCCAACTGATATATATGGTAGCAGAGTTCAAAGTTATAGACCACCAGTACAGCAAAAGGCTACTGGTTATGATGACTATCAGCTTTCACCCCCATTCTCACCATCTGCTTCCCCATCTCCCCCAACATACTTCTCCAGGAATAATTCTTTGCAAACTCATATTTATTCAGGGACTGCCCCCGTAACCATTCCACATCCACTGACAAGCAAAAGTTCTAGATACCTTACTCCTAACTCTTCTGATCCAACCAGACATTCTCTTCCACCTTTTTCTCCCAGAAGCATAAAGCATGATCCTTCATCTCAGGAATCTCCATCTGCAATCCGATCATATAGGAGAACAGCTCAAGAGTCACCTTCTAGTTTGACAAATTATTATGGCCAGAAGGTACTCTTTATTTTCTGGTGATTTTATGCCCCTATTGAACCTCCTCTATACCTTATATGTGTAGCTAGAAGCCTGTTGATTCACAAGGCAATTAATATTTGTTTTGCAGCTGTTCAGAGATAGCAAAGAGGATTCTGGCCGGTTCTCTGGATTGTTATCTTCCAGTGGTTCACCACGAATTGGATTTTCTAGAAGCTCTAGTAGACTATCCTTCCAGGATGACATGGATGATTGTGACTATTCATGTCCTTTTGATGTGGATGATGTTGATACATCTAATTTCCTAGCCAGGTGCTTTGCCTTACTCTTGCTTCCTCAGTTTGAATGCATATTGTATGTTTTCGCATCATATCAGTGTCTGGTATCAATCTTGTTGCTCATTACAATGATAATTAAAGTAAATGAATTTTATCCTACTGTGAGTATTTTTTATTCATCATCTATGGGTCAGATTACTTGAAGACGTGGGAGATTGATGGTGGACTTGTGTTTTGAAGTTGCATGTGTACAATTTGTCTGAATTAACCTGGCACATGTAGGAATATATCATCTTTCTGTTTGCTTGCATTTTATGATGCAGTTAACCCTATGAGTGTTAGGTTCCCACATTGGATCTGGTAGTATTTTATTAAGGCTGTGTCCTTGTTTTGAATACAATCTTAGCTGGGGATTGTTCTTAAAGTGCGAAAAAGGGAAGAAAGGATACTCAAATAAATAGGAAGATAGAAGGCTTTGAGATATTGTAATGTTTGGAAGCTAGTTGCCTACTTAAACGATGGCCTATGGTATTTGTTTTTTTTAGCCAAACGGCCTATTGGTTGGTAGTGTAGTTAGGTAAAAGAATCTATAGAAACTAATGAATCAAGAAATGACTCACTCAACTCTCAGGACTGATTGTATTATTTTCTTGAGTTAAGGTCATGTTCAAGATTTTTAGATGGCTGTCTATAATGTGAGGATCTACTTATGTGAAGTCATGAAGCCTTAAATTCAATTATATGTGATCAATTGTATTGTCTACTAATTATGTTTACTCTGATTTCTTAAATTAATTTTTGATATCCAAGATTATAAAATGTAAGAAGTGGGTTGTCGTAAAATGCTATTATTTCTTAAAAGCTTTCAACAACAAGTTAACCCTTAATGGCTTTAACCTAGATAGATAGCAAACTAAATAATTTACTGATCCAAAAGAAGAAAAAAGAAGAAGAAGAAGAAGATGGCAGAGGTTTTTAGAGTTGAAGTTGTGGTGTGGAAACTTGTGGATTAACTATTTGGAAATGATAACCTGTGATAAAAAGCTGATTTATTATCCAGGTTAATTTGAGGATATGGATAATGAAGCAGAAAATACAAAAAGATTTTTGAGGATATGGATCTTCAAGTCATTCAGTTTTGAACTTTTGATGCATTTGTTTTTATGATTGTTGGGCAACAAGTCAAAATTTGGATGTGGAATTAAGGTGAACTTTTGTTGTAGTTGGGATTTGGTAAGTCAGTGAATTGAGTTATTGATGGTTTTTTATCAGTCTGTCAGGTAGCAATAGGCTAACAGTTGCCTTTTTCCTTTTTGGCCAACCACTAACAGTATCTTTGAAAATTTTCATCTCATTAAGAAATAGCAGAATCATTTTGTTAATTTCTTCTCTCTTCTCTGGATTCTTTTTGTTGTGCTTATTTTCTCTTAACATTACACACAACTCAGTTATTCATACTTTTAACAGAAACATTTAACCTGATTGCATGTAGATGCATGATCTGTAATTTCTTGTTATGCTGTTGTTATAATCATGTCTATGTTACTCTTTAAAGGGTTCTGTTTGCTACATGATATCCTGGCTCTCTGCTGTGATTTGCTTTACGGTTGAAAGCATCATTTCCTTATTGTTGACTTGGACCAGGATTTGAAAATAAAGATATCATTTTATTGGACTCTAACTATTTGATATTTCCTTAAAGTACCTTCTTTTGTCAACATCTTATATAGATATTGGATCCTATAAGAAAAGAGAAGAAAATGGGAAATAGAAGTTTATTTCAACCAGCTGACCACATTTTTGGTCAAACTGCATCGTAGAATAGACCCAAATTCAGATTCATAACATATGCATTGAGCTTAGGCTATTTAGAGCAATCTAAGTTCTGAACTCATACCCATATCTAATTATTCAATGCACTTGCCTGTATCTTATATTATTCAGTGCACCTAATTCAAACTTGTAACATGAAACTCAATCAATTGTTTCCTTATTAAACACATTCTTATTTCATGCTTCATATTATCTTATCCAGCCTTGCTTGCCCATATAAGAATTTCTTATTTAGGCCCTTCTACTATTGCTACAGCTATTTCTGGAACTATTGACATCTTGTATCAGAATCTCATTCTAGTTTAATTTCCACAAATAATAGGAAAATTAAGTTTCTTCTGTTGTTTTGGGTAAAAAGATTTAGTAGTTTTCTTTGGATCATGGAATTAAGATTCCCTGTGTACCATTATGCTTCCAGACTTAAGTAAGGGCTCTTGCTGCTTGCATTGCTATATCTAGAAACTTGATACTTGTTATTTTCTTTGTTTTAAAGATTTTTATATTAGATTTTATTATCTCAATAAAGTTAAAATCAATGTTCTGTTACTGAAATATAAACATAAAAAATATGGAATTGTGTAAGAACTAAAATTTCTGATATTGCACTGTGTGTTAAAAGCTTACGATCTTTTGGTGGACAATCCAGAGGCCCTAGTTGGAGCTTTTTGTGAATGGGATGTTGTAACCAAAACTTAAATTCGAACCCAATTTCTCCTTTTTTTTGATGCTTCTCCTGTGTTGTCATCTGGCAATGCTTTTTGAGAGTTTGATGTCATATACTCCCATTTTCTCCTCTCTCTTCTGACACTCAATTTGGTTGTACAGTCAGAAAATTGATGGGAGAAGAGGTCCAGAATCCACTTCACATTCAGTTCCAGGGAGTAGAAAATCACACGATGCTGCAGTGGGTGAATTAGTTCAAATGCTAAGAACAGCACCACCTTTGCGACAAGATCCAAGTTATTCATCTCACTCATTGAGGACTGAATTTGAGGGCGGAGTTGGTACAGCTTCTGGATTCTTTATGCCCAGAAGAGCAGCAGATGCACTTGAGGAGCTGAAGAGTTACAGAGATATGAAAGATCTGCTACTCTCAAAGAGTGGAACTCAGGTTATAAGGAAAGATGCATAACTTCTCTTTAGTTGGTTCAGCCTTGTTTCAGAGAAGAAAACTTGGATCCTAGATGGTTATAGATTTATAAAATGTGATAACTGCTGGTCAGTACTTGACACAGAATCAGCTACAGCAGATGATAGATTTAGAGTAAAAACATAACATATTTCTTGAAGTCAAGGTTAACAATTTATGTACATATTTCTTGAATGAAAATTTGTTACCATCATTGTATAGGGTGTTGAAATTACTAAATTCCAATGAAAAATGTTGTGTGTGGACCACTGCTTCATGTTATTTCTTTGTAGGACAAGATTCATCTTTTTGAGGATATATCCTACGAAATATGAATTTGAAATCAAACAGAGTTTATTCATTATTAAAAAAAAAAAAAAAAAAAAAAAGAAGGGGAAAAGGAAAAAAAAAAAAGGGACATAAAACAGAATTTATTCGTCGGTCATTGTATGCAAAACGGCAGGGAAGCGTTGTTTTGCAGGGCAGCCAAGAGTTAGCTCCTGATATGAGAATGCTTGGGTAGGGGACTCAATGCTTTAATGCGGTTGGCTCAACAACAGAATTTATGGTTCCACTCATTGATTGGAACAACCGAATGCGCTGCTCTTTTCCAATTGTGGTAGATAAGAATAATAAAAAAATTTATTTTGATGTCATATTATTACAATTAATATTATTTTATATAAATTTATATTTTTATATATTTATCTTTTAAATAAAATATCTAACAAAATACATTCTCTCTAGTGGATAGAGATTAGAGTTTCTTTAGAAGTCACTAAAATTATTTTATTTTCACTTATATTTTTAAAATTTAAATAAAAAAATTTTTAATTAATTTTTTTAAAAAGGAAATGCCTTTGATCCAACAGCTTTAAGCCATTTTAGGATTGCTGCAACACCTAGCAGCAAAATGTTGCAATTTTTCAATTAAAACAAGGAAACTGAGCTGAGAACAAGCTAGGTTCGAGAACACCTCTCCAACGATATAGAGTTTTATCTCTATTTTATTTTAAGAAAAGAAAATTTTAGTAGAACACCATCGTACATGCTCCTTTAAAATGTCAATAATTGAGTACGTAACAGATGATTATCCCCATTCATCCTTTGTAATTATAAAGCTGTGATATTTAATAATATTGATTTTCAATGCAGAGGGATTGCTTTTACTTGCATTCCAATTTTTTTCCGAGACATACGAGAGGCATGGATGCACATGTTTTGATTGTGTTCTCATATGTTGGGAAGGCTTCTATGGGCAAGACTACATATTTTTTGACATGATGGACATTTCCGAGCAAACAATTGTAGGGATTCAAGTTAAACATCAATAGAAAGATGCAGCAGTACGGTCTCTTGGTCATGTAGATATTGCATACAAGCATTTGAGCTAGTAAACGTTGGTAACTTGCAAGCTGTGGGCTTTTAACACTCAAGATTCTGTTCCGTTCTGAAAATTTTTGTTGTTCTAATACTCCTAAAGATATAAGAATCAGCATGTTCTTGTCTTTGTTAAATTCGATAAGAACAAGCATAGATGTACATGATGAGATGAGCTAAGATGAGACAAGGATCTCCACGCTTGGTACCATCCCTCATAGCAAGCCAATTTTCCCAATCATCTTTACAGCTGTTGTCTCTCTTTAGGATGTTACACAAAAGTAATTGTCCGCCAGAAGTTTCTCATCAGATGCTATATAAGTCAAGGCTTCGCCAGTCCTCGCACTGTCGATCAGCTATTCTGTCCTTTGGACAATGTAACCAAAAAGGATGCCTTCTATGCCTTCATTCTCTGCTGTCTTTCTGTTTCCTGACTTGTGTAGTTTGTTGTTATTATTACTACAAAAAGTGTTTTTTAAATCAAATTGCACAATAAGAATACAATTCAAATTATAAATTTATTAAAATATCCTTTCTATATGTTTGCACATTATGTGTAGGCTAGATCGATGCTGGAGGTGATGGGGGTGTTGTAAGTTTATTGGTTGGCTTGGCAACTAATAGACATGCATTTTGAACAGCAAATGAACTTGTTTAGGGATGAAAGTGAGAGAAGGCTGGGATGTTTTGTGGTTATCAGTGATACGGTCACTTGGCTATTAGAAATCACAGGTCATGTGGCGTTAGTAAGTGTGGGGAGGGGAGATCAGCATTTGAGCTCATTCAACTGAAATATTTCATTGGGTAAGGGTTAGATCAAAAGATTGTAGCGCCCCCACCCCCCTTTTTTCTTTATCCTTCTTTCTTTTTTTTTTTAAAAGAAAATTATATTACAACTACAAATTTAAGAAATGAACGATCAACGTTAGTGGTGACGTTTGAAGCCAAAACCAAATATATGACAATATTGAGCCTTTTACCACTTGGCCACAAACGGGCTGGCCAAAAGATTTCCGTTTAGTTTGACCATTTAATGGAGCAAGCTTCTTAGTACTTTCATTTTATTTAATTATTTTTATTTTATAATTTGATATAATTTAAATTATAAAATAATAAATTTGAATAATAATATAAAAAAATGATGATAATGATAATAATCATTTATTCTATAATAAGAGGAGTGATAATTAAGACGAGTAACAATTAAGATCCTACCACTGAAACAGTTTCGGTAAGAATGGAAGTCTGATAAGGAATAAGAACTTAAAAGCCTACACATGAAGTATGAAATAAGAATTTCAGATATGGTTGTTGTTATTAGTTTAGTTTTTAATTTTGATTTTCATAAATTTTACAACTTGTTAAAGATCAAAACTAAAAAATTAAAAATTAAAAATTAAAAATTTGTTTAAAATAAGTTTTTACACTAACTACACTTCAATCTGTACTTCGAGTAGTTCATCTGTATTTTATAAATTTTTTACTAATTATAAATTTTTATAATAATAATTAACTATAAATACATTTCAAAGCATTCTGATAATTAGTAATTTTATATGTATTATGAATTCATAAAAAAATATAAATGATAAATATAAAAAAAATTTAATCGTACAAATCTAATAAATTTACTTTCAAAAAATAAAAACAAATTTTATAATTGAAATATAATAAATACATTCTTCGATTTAAAATACTCATCAATACATTCATTAAGAAATTATTATTTTTAAATTCAAATTTAATGTGAGAAAACCTAAAGTTGAATATTTTAACGGCTTTAGTGTTTCACTTTTAATTCAAATTTGAAAATAATAATTTTTTAATAAGTATAATTTAGAGTATTGTATTAAATTGAAAAATATACCAATAATTATCCTTCATAATTTGTTACTATATTAATAAATTATAAAAATTTGTCAAGTATTTTTATCCATTCTCTTTTATATTAATAAATTGTTTGATATTACCTTTTGAGAAAATGATTTGTACACTTTCGGTTTAACATCTTTTTTGACACATTTTCAGTTTAACCATTAAAAATATAATATAAATATATTTGATTTAGTTGGTTTCTATATCTTATATACATGATTAGATTTATTTACCTTTAATTTTAAACTAAAAAATAATAATTTTTAATGAATAAATTGTATAATATGTTAAACTGAAATATATACTAATTATTGTTCTACTTTTTTTTTCCCCCTTATCTCTTCCTTACCTTATATCCCTATCTATTCATATACTGTATTTTCTGAATTTCTCTCAATTTCTTACATTAACACGGTATCTCTTTCCATATTCATATTAATATTTAGTTAGCTATTAATAACTTCTCTGTATGGTTATTAATAATTTATTTATTTACTATTATTATTTTATCTCTCTTATATTTCTATTTATATGATTCTTTATTAGTCCCTTATTCCATCTTATTAATTTTTGTTAAGACTCCATCTCTTAACTTCTCCCTTAACATTTTATATAATTATATTTATTTCTCTATCTTGTATATTATTTTTTCTTTCATTTTACAACTATTTCTATTTATTTCTTAGACATTTCTTACATCTCTATGTATAATTATATATATATTTATCTTTCTTCTATTTCCACATGTTTTTATTAGAAAAAAGTTTTATATCAAAACATAGAAAACACAATTTTTTAGTGTTATTCTCTTAGTACTTTTTCAATTACTTTGACTTAGCTTCCTACTATCATTATCTCAGTGCATTTTCCCTTGACATTACTCCACCTTTGATTACTTTTCATAAGATTACCACCCAAAATTTATCATTATATTTATTTATTTACTCTAGACAGATCTTCACATTCACTCTTTACTTTAATAATTTGTTTGTGATTAATATTTTATTTCCTTTATATTTCCTTCTATATTATTCTTTCTTAGTAATTTATTCCATCTCTCAACTTTCTTTTAACATTTTATATCATTATATTTATTTTTTTACCTTACATATTATTTTTTCTTTCATACTACTCAAATCTCTATAATTATTCATTAGACATTTCTTGCATATCTATTTATCATTATATATCTTTTATCTTTTTACCATTTTTTCCCACATGTTTTTATTAGAAAAGTTTAATCTCAAAATATTATAGGTATAACTTTTTAGTATTATTTTTTTATTACTTTTCAATTGTCTTTACTCTCTTTCTTTGAATTACTTTTCTTATGATTTATCTATCAATCTCTTTCTCAATAATTTATCATTATATTTATTTTTTTATCCTACAT
>BPVZ01000069.1:302358-316839 GCA_020521535.1 Rubroshorea leprosula | reverse complement strand
TTTTAATGCTTTTTCTATTTTCATTTTATCTTATTAATTTCATTTCTTTTATTTTTGTAGGAAATGATCAAATTTATAAGGTATAAAAATAGGTTTGAGTATTATTTTTTTTAATGTTGTTTGTTGTATATATTATAGATTTTTATTAATATTTTTTGTAATTATATTTAAGCATTTAAGTATTTTTCTATTTTACTTTTGTATATAATTTCAATTATTATGGTGGTGGTTTTTTTTTTTAACTTAGTATATGTAGTATATTTTATTTTTAATTTAAGAAATATTATACATGTAAATATTATATAATATCTAATATATTACTTTTAGTTTTTATAATGTGTAACTATTTGTATGGAGAAAAAATATTAACTAAATATAACTTTTTTTTTTTGGTGTCAAACTAGTATATTTTAGACCATAATTGGTCTGGATAACTTTTTGTTAGAAATGCTGAACCAACTTCTTTTTTTTTTTCTTTTTTTCTTGTAAATGAGTCCAATAATTTGCAAACCAATAATGGTATGAAAATAGTTTTAGCATAGTGACACATAGAGACCAAACTTTTTCATTTTTCTAGATAAGGCCATCAATTTTTGGACCACTAATGGTCTGAAATAATTTTCGAAGGATAACTAAACAAAGACCATAGTTTTTCAATTTTGAAATTTAGGCCAGTATTTTTCAGACCGTTTTTGGTCTAAAATTTCCCTTTATATTTAGACCATTGTTGGTCTGGAAATTATAATTATTCAGATCACTTTTGGTCTAGCTTCAGTTATTTCCCGATCTAGATGTCAGCCTTTCTGAAGCGTTATTCAAACCAACTTTGGTCTAAAAATTGATAATATTTAGACCGATTTTTTATTGGTCTGAAAATTAAATTATTCAAATTAGGTTTTTTCATACCAACTATCCGGATCAATAGCGGTCCAAACATGTACATTCAAACCAATTTTTACAATTTTTAGACCAATTTTTCGGTTTGAACAATGAGTATTTCTACTAGTGTCACTGTTATCCTGCCAATGGAAGTGTAAACACTAGTTATCCCTATTATCCCTGTTATCTTAGCAATGAGAGTGTAAACACTAGACATGACTAATTGAAGAGACCACTAAATGAGGTTTATGATACTTTACTACTTTTTAACTAAAATACTACTTTGATAACCTATATTCGGCATGTTTACATTTAAAATTAAATGGAGTTAAACCATAATATACTTATTGATTTATTTCATGTTGTTTTTCTTGTATACCATTTCAAGTGATGAGACTAGAGACATTGGGATCATTAAGGCATGTGACGTGTTAGTTGGCTAGTTTGCCATTTAATGGATTGAGACTAGATTTTGGTTTTATGTATAATTTAACTTGATTAGATTCAATTATAGATTTTTTAGATTATATAGGTTATTTTATTGTTTATAATGGTTTGTAATGGACTATTAGAAGATATGAATTGTTGCATAATATATTAAATAGGTTCTGAGCCTAAACTTGTGAGACCCACTCACAGATGTATGACGTTTGTTTTGCTTTTGGTTTTGGGGTGTGATAATATTAAAGAAAGTCCAAATGAAATTTTATAATAAAAAAGCGTGACTTGTAATATTTAATATATATATATATATATATTAAATTTGAACTACAATTTGCTAGATTATTTATAAAAAAAACCAATGGGATATTTATTAAGAAATTTTTTTAAGCCTATTGGGTATTTATTAATGATTTTTTTAAAATCTAATAGGTATTTATTTTCAAAGTTTTTAAAAAAATTGTTATTACGACAATATTATATATAGTTAAGATAATAAAAAATATAAATGTATTTAATAATATTAAAATTATTTTTATTCTTGTTTTTTTAATAATTATAATAATATGTTATAAAAATAAATAAAAGCAAAACAAGGTTTTTATTTAAAGTTACAAAATTTACAAAAATCAAAAGCAAAAAATCTAAAATTACAATCATATTAAATGGAAGTTTAATTTGAAATGGAGAAAAAAAAAAAAGGATAGCTAGTTATTCTTTTTTGGAGCAGGAGCTAGAAATGTAGAATAGCCGAGATCAACCGCTTGAGGCCGAATATTATAGCACTTGATCTTCTGCTTGCCACAAATATTCTTGAGTGCAGCCATTAAGAGATGTCTCCGCCAAACCATCGGTGGCACGGATCTCTGAACGTTTATGTCGCGACAAGTAAAATAGAGAACCATTTTCATCTTTTCTTCCTCAATTTCCTTAGACGCAGACATGGCAACAGCTGGAATCCAATTATTACCACCCTTCATAAACCTGAAATTTTAAAAGTTAAGTCATCTCTATCCAATATAGTGTATATACGAATATCGAAACAAGGGGAGCAAATCATGTAACTCTGAACGACAAAACATTCCCTTCTCAGAACCGCTAATGACACTAAGACCCCCTTCAGCATCACCAACGATGTGAATTAGAACTTACAATTATTGTGAAAATTCACATATGAATTTTAATATAAGATCTGCATGTGATATAAGAGCAATTTTGTTTTGTTGCAAAACACATAATATCTTAAAACAGTTCTTATGAGTTTGGAACTATACTTATATACCCGTAATTAAATCTTACATAAATTATTATTTATTGATTATCAAATTCAACTGTGTTGAAAATGATGGTATTATATTATATATGTTTAGAAATATATCTCAAACAGTAAAGGTCTGATGATAAATCAAAAACTTACAGTGCATGGGTCCTGATTTATTTTTCATAAATAATATTAACATAAACGTCTGACATCTACAATAAGCAACAGGGGAAGAGAAAAGCTTGTAGAATTGGCTTACTCTTTTATGTCATCGTACAGTTTCTTTAACTCATCTTTGGTTGTGTTTCCCGCAATGGTAAACTCCAGAGAATCCTTAACGTCAGCAGTGCCCCAGTAAAAATTTTTTATGGGCATCGTAGTTAAAACTGAATTCGGATAGATGATCTTTTCTTTGCTTTCTTTTCGAAAGACTGTAGTCGAAAGATTAATCTTTTCAACAACCATCTGTAAAGCATTAATGTGTCAAGTAAGCTGATCTTCAAACGTTTATATATATATATATATATATATATTTATATAAGTTATATAAATGTAGGATATTGAATTTACCTCTTCTCCGTTGATGAGACAGAGATCACCTGTATCAAACGGGTGCACTACAAAGACAAATATGATGCCCTCCAATCCGCTCTTGGCAATGCTACCAAGCATGAATGATAGAGCAAAAGACTGAGATAATAGCAAAATAAGTATGTTGTTTGTCAAAATTCTCAGAATAAGTAACCAGACAATGAAGAACAGAATAAAGACAATGCCCAAGATAAGCAGGTTCAACTTTTCCAATGCACTTTTGGTATCTTTTAAAGATTGAATCAGTCTTTTGCGCTCAATAGTGGCATTCACCTGCACAAAAGCAATCACGAGTGAAGGAACTCATATATGATTTTTAAGAATATGTAAAGAAGAATTAATTGTACGTACTGTATGTATAAAAACACATACAACGAAGGAGCACAGCTTACAAATGTAATTAAAATATATGTGGAACAACCAAAAAAAACACAACTTACAGGAAGACTAACATCAAACTTCTAATTTTTACAGCTGGGGGCTTTCATGTATGCAAGAAAGATTGAAATTCCATTTATTTCTATATTTTCACAAAACTAAACCAATTATCTCTCAATTAATGAGTTTTTAAAGTACATGAATTAATTTGTTAATTAAAAAGACATTAATTGATACACACTCTAGTTTAACGTACTGTACAATATATTTATTAAAAAATTATTATTATTTATATAAAATTAAAAGTAAATAAATTTAAAAACGTAGTTATGTATATAGCATACAGACACCAATTGAATCTACTATACTCATATTATATTTTAATACTTGAAGCAAGATGAGTGTCAAAAAATGTGTTAAACCAAGTGTGTATTAATAATTTTTCTAATTAAAAAATATAATAAATATCACTTTGATTTTTTACATATGAATTTAGATCTTTCTTATATATAATATACAAATTAAATGATAATTTAAGTAAATTTTTTATCAAATAAAACTGTTCAATAAAAATGTTGTGTAGAAAGAAAAGGTTCAAATTAATACCAGTCAAATAATATTAAAAGACCTCAAGTGTAAAAACGAAAGAGTTAATGTGGCAACTATTTTAAACCAGAGGGAGTATATAATATTATAAAAGAAGATAATGTATAGAAGATATGGATAGAAAATTTGTTTCATTATAAGAAGGATTTTTTTACTTTGTACTTTTAAAAATATGTTAAGAGTTTAATTATTATATTTTTTATATTAATTATTATTAAAAATATAAATATTGATATTTATTTAATTAAGTATTCAATTAAAATGACTTATTTGGTATTGATAATAAAATTAATATTAAAGTTTATATTTTTTAATATCAATTATTATAAAAAAAAATACAATAATTATATTTTTAACTTGTTATAAAAAGTACAAGTTAAAAAATTTGTTATAAGAGTAAGAACTTGCCAGCCACTTCGTTAAAGCCTGTCCGTTGATGTAACCTTCACTTTTTACATATCCATTTATCCGTTCAATCACATACTCAGCGGCAGCTTCCCCCTTAAACAGTTTTAAGACAACAGTCGTATTGATGGACCTAGGAATTGCCATTAGGAACCAAAAATTAGAAAACAACCGATATATACATATAAGCTCATCAGAAAAATGTTTTGCAATCACCTTGTGTGAATTGTACATTTTATAATTGTTGATAAAGGATAATTAATTCCTCTATAGCAAGACTGCAAAGTCTAAGTTAACAAAGCCGGTCAATTAATCACCGGTCTTCGCAAAGATGAAAATGTGACATATGGCGGCCTTTTTGACAGGTAAGGTAAGCATCAAAAACGTTTTTAACACCAGACAATGAAAGTAGAAAGTCTATCTCAAGTTGAGGAGAACAAAATTTTTGCTAATTACTAGTATTCACATTTTACTCCCTCCGTTTTCGAAGTAAGTGTTGGCTCATGGTGGAACAGGAACTCAAAATTTTAAAAAGCTAATTAATAATCGCAGGAAAAAGCATTGATGAATTTACTAAATTACCTTAAAAAAGACTAGAAGACCCTTTTGCATTTGAAGATGAATTTGTTTTCTTTTTTTCTTTATAGTGAAGATAGAAATTAACAATGCATTCAACTCTGAAAACTACACTTAAAATGAAAAAAATTAGTAAGGCTTGCCAAAAACAACACTTGTTTTAAAACTGAGGGGGTACTTTGTGTCATTATTGTAGGAATAAATGCTAATTAATACAAATATGCAAAAATGCATTTCCAATGAAATAATTATAGTGATTAATTTGAGATTCTTGCCTTTTTTTTTTCTTTTTTTTTTTTTGAATTTTTACCTTGAATCGCTAGGTTCTGAATTCTCCACTCTTTTGGTCTCTTTACCGTCGCTGATTTGTGTTGCTTCCTCTTCGTTAGTGATTTCTTCCTTTTTCTCCCTATCCTTCTCTCCTGGGTTTGCGCCACTACTGTGATTAATTGTGTCTTAAATAAGTATAGCTCAAACAATATTAAAATGATAAAAATCATATAGTAAAATAACTGGCAATGCTAAGTTGCAATATTATGAAAATTGTAAATTTACAATTATGATGTAATATTAAATAAGCACAAGATAATACTAAATGAGTAAATGTATATATATAATATCACAAATGAACATTTGAATAAAAAAAATCAATTATATAATTATATATCATATTATAAATTTATAATTATATATCATATTATAAATTTATAATATTACATGATATTGTAACTACAATATTTTAATACAACTAAAACTAAAGTACTGCACTATACATCTAGAGGTTATGTTTGATTGATAGTAATGATTACTCTTTAGTCCAAAAAGTTAAGTTAAAAATTTTCCTTAACAAATTAAGTAAATATGTATAATATAAGGAGCATATTATTTTAATAAAAAGAGTTCATTATATAATAACATATAATAATTGTGAACTTATAATATTAAGTAACATTGTAACAATATCACTTTCATTAGAATAGAGATCTAATTATAAATAAATTTTACACACCACATTTATACAAAATTTTAATTCATTTTTCATCTTTTAATAGTTGAGATTTATTAACATTTATTAAAGATAATTTTTTTAGCTAAAAAATGATAATAAATCTCAACAATTAAAAATGAAGAAATAAATGATTGAGATTTTGTATAAGTGTAATGTGTAAAAATTTTGTATAAATAGATCCTTCTTCATATAAATATATATATATATATATATAATGTGCTCATCCTCCTGAAAAAAGGCAATTAATGTACTGATCATAAAATTTTTTATTCTTACGCCATTAACATGGTTATCAATACCTAATAAGTTAAACAAGAGGGAAAATGAACATAAGTAAATACAAATATGGAAAATGCATTTGCTATGAAACAAAAATATTGTGATTAATTTGAGATTCTTGCCTTCTTTTGGATTCTTCCCATGAATTGCTATGTTTTGAATTCTCCACTTGAATTGGTCTTGTGGTCTCTCTAGCCTTGCTGACTTGTGTTGTCTCCTCTAATTCGACAGTGATTTCTTCTATTTTCTCCTCTCGCTTATCTCCTGGGTTTGCTTTACTACCGTAATTAATTGCGTACCTTGAATAAGTATGGTTCAAACAATATTAAAATGATAAAAATCATATACTATAAGTAGATTCCTGCGTGTGTGTATGTAATTAAAATACTACCATTTAATACAACATACTCTATAATATATTTATTAAAAATTATTATTTTTAAATTTCAATTAAAAGTGAAAAAATTTAAAACTGTAGATTTTAATGTCTGAATCAATGGATATTGAAGGGTATTAAACCGAAAAATGTATCAATTATTTTTTATAATTAAAATTAAGATCGGCAACATATCTCTATAACTATATTTAGTTTATGTTAGTTTTTTTTTTTTTTTTGGTTCAAACAATAAAAGTAAGTTAAATTTAAAAATTTTCTTAACAAGCTAAGAATAATTAAAATTCAATATTGGTAGTTACTTCTATTAAACTAAGATATGAATGAGGTATATGTATTCCTTGCATTTTTTTAAGAATAGGCATTCATTGATTATTTGTTAATATAACAAGAAAATTAAATATCAAGGATTATAAACTATTCGTAGCTTCATATGAAATTAGTTTCTCAATTTTAACTAGTTTTATATATAGTTTGACAGAAAAGAAAAGAAAAGAAAAAGAAAAAGAAAAAGAAAAAGAAAAGAAAAGAAAAGAAAAGAAAAAGAAAAAGAAAAAGAAAAGAAAAGAAAAGAAAAGAAAAGAAAAGAAAAGAAAAGAAAAGAAAAGAAAAGAAAAGGAAAGGAAAAAGAAAAGAAAAGCGCCCCTACTCTAACCAAACATGTCTGTTTCCAAAAAATTTTAAAAAAAATTAAGAATCTCAATTAACAGAAAAGAAAAGAAAAGAAAAGAAAAGAAAAAGAAAAGAATAAGAAAAGCGCCCTTACTCTAACCAAACATGTCTGTTTCCAAAAAATTTTAAAAAAAATTAAGAACCTCAATTAACAGAAAATCCAACATTTGCTTGCCACTAGAGTTACAAGTAATGATACAGTCATAATATCAAATATATATAATTGTATGTTTATAATCATAATAAATTATTTAAATAAATAAATATACATAATATCATAAATAAATTTTTAAATAAAAATAATAAATTATATAATAATATATCATAATTATAGATTTATAGTGCCATCAGTGCCATTGTAATAATATCCCATTTTGGCCGACACCAAAACAAAGAACATTCACATCTCATACATATTATTCGTTTTTAAAGAAGGTAATCAATATTACCCATAAAATGTTTTATTCTCACGCCATTAACATGCTGTGTTATCAACGAACTAACAGGTTAAACAATAGCGAAAATGAATATAAATAAAAGGATGTTGATATAAAAGAATGTTAATATAGATATCCTTTGATTTAGTATATTTTATAACATGTCTATAAAAAAAATTATTATTTTTAATCTAAAATAAAAAAAAAATATAATTATATATATAATATAAAAAAATTAATTAAAATAACTATATTTATATTATGTTTTAAAAATTAAATGCAATTGATCTTAGTATGGGTCGAATCAGAAATCAAAGGATAGATGAGTGGATATATATTTAAGGAGAATAATTGATACATCATTTAGTTTAATATATTTAATAGTATTTACTGGTTTAATTATTAAAAAATTAATATTTTTAAATTTAAAGTTTAAGTAAAAAAAAAAATTTTAAGTAAATTTTAATAATTGAATTAATGGATATTATTAGATATATTAGATTAGATAATGTACCAATCATTTTTTTATATTAAAAAACTAAAAGAAACTAGAATCTCGAAAAATGCAATAGCTATATATCTGTGTTTCTCACCATGCATTCACGCTGTCGAGAACAAGCTTTGTAGCAGCTTCTTTTAATCTGTGCGCCTCACCGTCCTCGTCATATAATTTGGCCGCGCCCTCTTTATCAACGAAGTGCTCAAGTTCCTTAGTGATACTCGATAAATCATATTTTATCATCCTATTGATTAAATGGTGCATGGTCCGAGCAGACATTTCATTAAGGTTTAAATTGTTTAGCCAATCAATATCCGTCGTTATTTCATCTTTCCCTCGACCTGATCTTTGTTTCTTCAACTCATCAATGATGAACTCGACAGTGGACGTCATTTCGTTCTTCCCTTGACCTGATCTCTGTGTCTTCGACTTGTTGATGATCTGCTGTTGATCTGGAGATTGAAAGACCTCAAGTATATGCTGGTTAATCAACGAATTCTTAATCCAATCAAATCTTCTGACTTGGAATGAATGAGATAACATGTTTAGCAAAAGATTTTTCAGCAACCATAGAAACGCTCCTATTATAAAAGTAGCAAGAGACTTCGTAATTCCATTTAGAATCTGGGAAGTGTCCTTTGATATCTTCACTTCACTACTCGCAAGCAACAAAGACCATGTCAGAAGAACCAAACCAAGCCACAGCAAAACACTGATGATCTTCCCCAGTCCATATATATAATAACCATAATGAACATTTATCATATCAACGAACACGAGGCACCTCCGAATCAATAAAACTATCCGGCGCATAATCGATAGGATTAAAGGAAAACCACATAAAATCACAGATCCTAGCACACACCATTGCCACAGTTTCAAGACCCAAATCACATGGTTTCCAATCATGTGCACGGTTAAACTAGCAACCAGACACCCCACACAACAGAAAAATATAATCAACCAAACCATGCGTAAAAATTTCTGCAAGTGAGCCCTTCTTCTTTCCATCTCAGAACAGTAGCTGACCTTGTTGCTTGGTTGGTTTGAAGACCCTATTGCTTTGAGACTTCCGATCTTTTCAGGTATATGAGTGCTTGCAGTTGCAGGAGCAGGATCAGAGGTGGAATTGCATGCTTCTGGATCATGGTAGGTTCCGGTCCTCTGAGCCATGCTGCTTTTTCCGTTTCTCATCAGTGCTTAACTTTTACTTATGAATCCCTGCGTACGTTCCCCTTCATTTCAGTTAATCAAACACAAATTAAATATTCATGCATATATTTGTGTAACAATAGTATATCTAAGTTGAAATTATCTCTACATCTAATCTAATAGAAAAGGATAAAGATGCATCCACACTCCCGCATCACACCCTCCGTTACACACTTCAGTTTCTATTACTTTGCTGTTAATTACATTTAATTCCGTTACCAACTCTTTGGTCATCTCCCAACTCACCCAACTCTTTTCGTCTGGTGTTTTTAGCTGCCGAACTCTTCTCCTTCCCTGAAACCAGATCTACTTCACCCTTTTTTTTGGGGGGGGGGCTGCTTGGCGATGACGATGATGATGGTGGTGATGGTGACGATGGTGATGGAAAACAGAAGGATCTATGGTTCTGCCCCTCTCCTTCTATTTCGGTGGTCATTGAGGATGATGATGGAGGTGGAGGTTGTGATGATGAAGAGATGCAAGGAGATGGTCTAAATCTATCGAAGGGAGAAGAATCGAGAGAGAAGAAGAGGTGGGTTCTCGGAGAACCCAATCTGGGTTCTCTCGAGAACCCAAGAGAAAAAAAAAAAAAAGAAAAAAAGAAGAGGGTGGGAACACGGTGAGAGTGAAATAGAGACTAACGAGAGTGTGAAAGTTAACGAAAAAAGAAATGTGTAACGAGAGTGTGGTGCGAATATATGAAATCAATCATGATCCGAAAACAATAGAAAATGAATAACTAAATGAAGTAATGTACTTACCTTTCTTCTCCATTCTGTTTGGATAGCCAAAATGTGATGAAGGGAAAACAAATGAAAAAAAAATGGAAAACCAAGCTCAAATCATTCTAGCTATTTTCTGAGGCAATTAACAGACAGGGGAAAAGGAAGAAGTGATAAGCTGAAAAAATAACCCTGTCTTTGCCCCTTTTAAAGCAGAAGAGGTCTTTATCAGCTAATTAAAATCATGATTGAGATTTTTAGTTGGTTTAAAAGTACTATTATGCCCTCTTAATTAAAATAAAAAATTTTAAAATTAAATTTGACATTCACTCTTTTCTTGAACATGGTACATAAGGTCAGGGGATGACGGAATGTGACTCAGGGTTTAACTAGGGCTGGGCACTATATCATAAATGCCATAATTACCATTGTACCGTCCCATTACCAGCGGAAACGGTATGGTAAATTACCATATGGTAAGTCTAAATGGTAATATGGTAATACCATTTAGACTTGTGGTACGGTATTGGTATTGGAGGTCATTACCATTTTTACCATATCGTTACCAAATTTACCACTCATTCAAAACTTTTTCCTCTTTTTTTTTTTTTATTCTACAAAGTTTTCAATTGTTGCTAGTTCTTTTCTCTTTTTTTTTTTATGTGTGCATGTTTTGTATAATTATATATTTGTATGCTTCAAGATGATAAAGAACGGTATGGAGAAAATAAGTTTTTAAGATAATTTTGAGCTTTTAAGATTGAATTTTGAATGACTTGAATTAATTGATAATGAAGAAAATAAGTTTAAAAATGGTAATATGGTATGGTATTGGTAAAGCAAGTTTCATTACCATTAAAAACGGTTGGCAGCCATTATCAAAAAATCATCAATTGGTATGGAAGTGGTAACTCTTTTTCATTACCACTTAAAACGGTTACCATCATTTGAGTGTGGTATGGTTACCATACCATACCATGCCCAGCCCTAGGTTTAACCCTAGTTGTTGGTGACACCACTTCTTTTTCAAAGAGTCGTGGCCATTAGGTGCTGTTGGTTAAAAAGAACAATTAGTTCACGAGTTGGAACGAAGAGTGAAAGAAAGAAAAATGATAGGGATTTTTTTTTTGTTTAATATATCTATTAATATTTATTTTTTATATAAAAAATTAATATTTATTTTTTAATTATTAAAATTTATAATTTTAAGTTTTTTATTTTTATTTTAAATTTAAAATAATACTTTTTTAATAAATATATTATAAAATTTTTTAAAATAGGGGGTTTGTCAATTATTATTCTTTTTTCAATTATATTTTTCTCAATTAACCTAGTCTTTCCCCTATTAAAAGAGAGATCTTTATCGATCTCTTATGCTCTGCTTAGGGTTGAAGGCAGAGGCGGTAGGTTTCCTCCTTTGGGTCTCTCTTTGGCATCGGAGCCTCTCCTTTCCTGCTTTCTTCTTACCCTTCCCTTTCCCTTCTTGCTCTCTCCTCCACCTTTGTCGACTGTCTTGCTTTGGAAACTTCAGCCCAAGGGACCACAAGGCATTAGTGTTTTTACATCTACCTTTGTGTTTGATTTTTGACGGTTGTGTCTGGAATACCGATGAGTCTGATCTTGTTCGTGGTTTGGGCTCTCCTATTCAACGAGTAGGACCCTTAATTTGGCGCATCCCCTCAAATGGGATGTCAACGAAAGCCGAATTCAACAAAGCTATTTCTTTGCAATTTTTGATTAGGCAGCCGAATATGGAGTGCAAGGGATGTTGTGGGTGTTGCCGGTTACAGTTTGCACGGGGTGTATGATACTCAAGCCGACAAAGGAGCTCTAGTTCCCTTAATTGGTTTTGATGGTATGGGTTTGTAGAGGTTTGGAAAGGGTGGGAACATGTTTGGGAGTGCATGGCAGAGTGCACGGCGACGACTGGGCTACCAGATTCTTATATGGCGGATAGGCAAAACGGAACCAGATACTGATGATGTGGCCGCTTATGCTCTGCAAGGGAAGCACATATTAAAGACGGATGCATTATGCTTACACAAAGGGGCCATGCCCCTTCTCTATTAGTTAAATTTTAGGAATAGATAGGGCGACAACTTGCAGGTTGGGGATTGTTTGTTGTCAAAATGCCTTACTCTCCCCATGAGGCTAGTTAAATAGGTGAGAAAGTTTTGTAGCTTCTAATGCTCCATGAAACCTTCTTTTCTACATAAGTAGTCTTATTTAACCCATACAGCAATTGCAATTACAATATCTAGCTGCAGATGGCTCTCTTTACTTAATTGTCTATATTCGTCATAGACATAGTTAAATATGTTATTAGGTTGTAAGTTATGTTTCTGATTCTGTTTTTTAGGTTATCATGCTTTAAGCTATATGTCATGTAATGGAATTTTTACTGTACTTTTTATTATTTAATATATTTCTCCATTTCTTATCAAAAAAAAAAAAAAAACAGAGAGATCTTCATCGGCTAATTAAAATCATGATTGCAATTTTTAGTTGGTTGAACACGAGAAAATCTAGAATGTTACAGGTAAACCACATTAGTGATAGTCCATACTAATAGAAATACAACACGTTACTTTATAGTAATATGTCAGGTTGCTCATCATATAACGGATGCTCCCCCGTACCTCAGAGCCTCCTCCCGCGCATTGCATTTGTCCACTTCGAGGAAGGTGTTGTTGATGAACCACCTAGACCCCGTCATGTTCTTCGCCTCGAACAGGCTACTCTGAGATGTCATTGGGGGAACAGGACCCTTTCCCTTACCAGGAGCTCGTACCTCAGCCCCCTCCTCCAACTGTCTGAGCTCAGGGTTCAGCTCAACAAGAGGAGGCTGAGGTACGAACAGAGGAACCTCATCTCCCCTCTCTTCCTCCACCACCTTATGCTTCTTCTACAGTACCCTCCTCTCCTCCCAACCCTTCCTCTTTAATTGTGGCACCTCCTCCTCCGTCTCAGCTGAAGCCACGTCCACTACCTCCTTCCTAGCCCTCCCCTCATCCACTTGCTTGGTTGAAGTCTTTGACTTCTTCCTTGGCTTCTTGGGGATGGCCGCTCCTCCAACAGTGTTTAAGAATTGATCCATTTCAGCTGCAAAGAAAGAAAACACAATATTAATCACAGTTCTATACTCTACATTCAGTACTACAATGCAGAATTAAACCAACCTTCACTCAAAGCGCTTGGCCCATAGAGCTCAACGGCTTCTATGCATTATGTGCTGGTGAGGTCCATTATGTTTAGTAAATCCCCCCCCCCTTCCTCACTAACTTCCTCACTTCTTCCTCCTCATCCTCATTCAAGCTAAACCTATTCTGGTTGGCCCTTTTAGCCTTTCAGGAGGCTAGCTCCCTCACCTTGGCATCCCCTCTCCCCCACTCCGTATCATCCACAAAAAAGAATTTTTCCTTCCATCCTTTAATGGATGAAGGACCCGCAGTAAACAAAGACCTACTCTCTCTATTGGCTACCCTAGGGGTGAAATAATACCACCCCTTATCCCTCCTACTACCCCCCTTCAAGACAAAAAAATACTTAAACATATTTACAGTTGGCACATTAATCCCCTAAGCTCAGCAATAGACTAAAAATCCTATTATTACCCTCATAGCATTGGGGACTAATTGTGTCAACCCTATCTTATAATCTAATAACAATCCTACCAGCAACTCAGGAATTGGAAACCTCAACCCCGCTATCATATAGTGGGAATATATGGGCATCCAATGGTCCCGAGGAGCAGAACACGCTCTCTCCTCTACCCCAGCTGGCCTAACTAGCACTCAAGAAGAGATCTCGTAATTTTCCACTAAGTGACCCAGGCTATCCCTGGTCCTTAGTTCAGAACTATACTGCTTCACCTCCTCCACTATCTCCGCATTCACATCATAATATCTCTCTCCTCTACCCTCTACTTCTACTACGGTAATGGGTATGCTATCTACCCCAACCCCTAACACCTCATTCCTCCCAACCTCTACCACCTCTTTTCCCCCAACCTCCACCACCTCATCTCCTCTCACCCCCTCCACCGTTTTCTCCGAACTAGTTGGAGATGGGCTACTCTCTGAGTCCATGCTCCCATAGTCCAGGGGCATCACCTCACTCC
>BPVZ01000069.1:244269-258910 GCA_020521535.1 Rubroshorea leprosula | reverse complement strand
GGATGATAATTTTTGCCAATAAAAGCTTCTGCAACATGCAGCATCTCACCAGCTACGAAAGTAAAATTTTCAAAACAGATCACCAGATGAAATGAGAGTGAAGCATATATATAATCTGTACTATTACAAGAATAGCTCTGATCTTTGAACTCCAGCAAGGAACTGGTCAATTGAAATAACCATGGCAAAGGTCAAAATCAAAAAAATTACCAAGAACAATAACAGATGTTGTTCCATCTCCTACTTCTTCATCTTGGGTTCGGCTTAATTCAATCATTGACTGCCACCACAAACAAAACCATAACAAAATAAGAAAACACACAAGAAGAAAGAAACTCACAAAGAATGAAACAGCTGGGGGTGGAATATTTGAAAGTATCATGCCTTTGCTGCTGGATGGGCAAGATCTAACTCACGAAGAATGGCATTTCCATCATTAGTGACAACAATACCTGTTTAGCAACCAAATGAAACATGTTTTAGCTGCTTTTTCAAATGAGACGCTCACACAAGAGAAATGAATGTGAGTCCTATTCAAAGGCAACAAAAAAATTACTCTACTATCGCATCTGCATTTATCCAATGACTTCTTAAAAAAAGAAAAAAAAAAGAACACAACAACAACAGAACCTAAAGAATATGAACTCTGAGAACATATATGGACACATTATATGAAAAAGTACAAATTCAGCTATTCCTTGCTCGTGCATATATGAAAAAATAAAATAAAATAAAAAATAATAAAACCCATACGACACAAGCAAAAGGGTTACCTCCACTAGCATCAAGAAGCATCTTCAGCATGGATCGGGGCCCTAAGGTTGTACGAATGATATCAGCAACAGCCTGTTACAATACACACAACATCAAGCAGTAGAACAACCCAACCATTTCACCCAGAAAACTAATTCCGAAAAAAATCAGAAAAATAAGGAGAGAAAGTTCTCACCTTGGATGCCTGGATATTAGCATGGTGGACCTTGGCTCCAGACTCGCGTTTCAACGAATCCTCTGCTCATTCCAATTTGAGAAAAAAAAACGAAGATCAATAAATTAAGAAAACGAAAACAAAATCATGAAATCTTAAATCTAAGGTAGCTACAATAAATCTCAAGTATAAACTATAAATCTTCAGAAAGAAAAACCGCAGTTCCGATATGAACACTTGGAGATACAGTTTCACGATGAGATTGAAATGCAGTTGGTATCGAATTAGGGTTTAAGCGAGGAGTTTACTTAGAACGAGAACTGGGGCGTGCATGATTGATTCCTGTGTACTGTGAGGAGTGAAGCTGTAAACTGCAAAACCCTAGAAGCTTAGAGAGAATGCTTTGCGGAGATGCACTAGAAACCCCTGGAACACCCTGATTCCTCTTACTTATTCTTATATATACAGTATATATTTAGAGAATGAAAAAGTGTTTTACGAGGAATGTACATAAAAAAATTAATGCTATGAATTTATTAAATTTAATAAAATTTTTATTAAGAGTATATTAATAAATTTATAAGATAATTATATTTTTAATATATAACTTAAATTATAAAACATAAATATCTTTTTAATTATTATTCTTATTATTTCAATTATTAATATATCTTTTTTTGCAATTTCTTTATAAAATTAATAATTTTATAATTCAAACTGTATTATATTAAAAAATAAAAATTATTAAATAAAAATAAAATAATTTAATTTAAACTATACAATTATTTCTAAATTTTTTTATCTTAAATTATAAAAAATAATCATTTCTCATTTTTTAATCTAACCTATGCATATATAGCACACAACTTAAACTTCAATCCTCTTATTTATTTGAGAATGAGAACAGGTTACCACTGATGTAATTTTGGTTGCCAACTATTTTTTAATCATTATTAATAGATTAACCATAAAAAATTACTAGAATGCGCCAAAAGAACCAGTATTGACGTTTAAAAAATTGTTGGATAAATTGCTTGTAGTCACCCGGCGTTTTGTAATGGTTACACTTTGGTCTCTTCTAGTTTGAAAACAGCACCTAACCCCTTAGGAGCAGGTCCAATGAAGAACAATAGAAAATCTTAATTTAATGTCACATTATTATAATTAGTATTATTTTATATAAATTTGCTTATTAAATATTAACTCTTAAATAAAACACATAACAAAATTCTCAGCAATTGTAATAATATTATTTTATTTAATTCCCTATAAACAAAACGATTTGAATTAAAAGATCTACAAAAATAATTTGTTAGCGGCTGGACCAAAGTGATACACATTGATTCAATTTTGCAGAGTGTTTGACTTTTGTCATTTAAAAAAAAAAATTTCCAAACAAAAATTTATGGTGTCTTCAATTCTCATCATTTATTCTATTTTATAATTAATAGATATTGACTCAACTACACTCCTGCTCAATATGATTACCACAAAGCCTAGCATGATGTACTTAATGGGGATATGGATGGAAACAGGTAGAGATTCAAGGCTAACGCCATTTTTCCCTTGCAGAAAGACCAAGAGTAGGGACTTCGTACCCTTTTCCTTCTTCTTGATACATCTTAGACCTGTGACCTAGCCCTACCCTTAACTCATGGTTTTAACCCCAAATGTGGATAAAATCTGTGGTATCCACACAACGACTTAATGATAATTCAACTTATTAAAAGTGAGGCTATATTACAAAGTCTAATATATAAACTAGCTGCCCAAGAGCTGTTAGCTTGGTTGGCAAAAGACTCCCACAAAATTTGATTCTTTGACGAGATTAATGAAAGAATAATTCCAAATGAATTTCCTAATCTCCAGACATTTGGCACCCATGACTTCTATATAGAAGAAAAAAGGTCCCTTTGAAGTAGTCCTTATTTTGCCTCCATTTCATGCACTAAACCAAGTTCTATCTACTCCATTAAATCAAACAAAATCTAAAGCTATTGAAAAATGCAACAATCTTGCGAAGAAGCAAAGTTGGGCAAAGTTGACCGTTACATCTTTCAATTTCCGTTCCAATATCCTCCATTGCAATTTTGCCGGTATAACCAGCATTGCAACATTTCCAAAAGAAGAAGAAGAAGAAGAAGAAGAAGAAGAAGAAGAAGAAGAAGAAGAAGAAGAAAGAGAGAGAGGTAGAAGTGATAGAGCACCGAGAACAAGAACTTTTCTTTGGACAAAAAGGAATTATCGATACAAAATGCAATTATAGCTCAAGCTCATTTTTGCCTGAATTAGATGCATTACACCCAAAAAAAAATGTTAGCTATTGAACAAATGAAGAAGCATATTGAATTCTGAACTATGCTGCTACCTATTCAACCAAGCAAAGCAGACTATGCCTTGTTAAAGAATAAACCCCTCTTCTTTCCTTTCTTCCTCTCACCAGCCTGCAAAAAAAAATAAAAATACAGTATAAACACCTAGCCATAGAACAATTCTGAGGAGGAACATCGTATTGACTCAACAAAAGGTGTCGACTACATTGCAAAGAAGTAAATGCAGTTTTGGGGAAAATGAACCGTTAGAAAATTTGAGATTTTCTATCAGGTCAACAAATACACATTTCAAAAATCCTTTAATTAAGTAATTCACAACAGGTAAAATGTGAATGGACATTAACTGTATTTCCGTTAAAACTTGTCCACAAAAGCAGACCTATTGCTCTAGGTCTTGATGAGTCATTTGAAGCTAAAAGTTTTTTGATGTCCGTGGGTATATTGTTTGCAGGAAACCAAAAATGTCTATTCAGGTAGATTTCATAATGGGATTACAATAACAAAACCAAGGTTATGCTAAAGCTCCTCGAAAACCCTGACTCGTTTAAAATTTGGTAACATATTTAAGTATTAAATACACCATATTCTTTTAAATTTTAATCAAAACAACATGTTGCATTTGCATGCTTAAAGACATTAGGTTCTATAAGAGTACAATTATAGCTTATATGTTTTTTTCTCTTCTTTTTTTTTTTTTTATGAGAATGGTAGATTAAATGTTGAGTACACAAAAAATAAGAAAACTATGGAAAACATTTTTGTAATTATTAGATTTGTCTCAGTCTTCATGTACATGCATTAGTCTATGTCCATGATTGTTACAGAATAAGAAAATGGATAAAGAAGAGTTTTTACCTTCATAATAAACAATCTTAAGATGAGCACAATACAATCTCTTGAACTGCAAGATTAAGAAATAAATAATTAACTAAAAATTACATAATGCACAATAGAACCAACAATAGAAGAAACATCAAAGATACTCATTAATTTTGACAGCAACGTAAAAAGACATTCTGCAAAAACATGGAGATAAATATTAAAGGGGATTGACCCACTGTGTTAAACAAGTTTTACACCATGCAACCCATATTGACCAATAATCTAATTTCAACCATAAAACCAAATTACTGTTCACACTTAACGGCCCATGGAACAGCCCATATGTCCTTCACTTGTTCAAAATAAACCAAAAACATTGACTTTTCTTATGCCAATCCATGCCTTACCCTCTATCACAATAATCAAATTCAAAGCTGCAATAAACTCCACAATGCTGACCTGCATCACCTAACCAATTTACACTACCATGTCTCTTTTTTCTAGGCCAGAATGAGTTTTCTGTTCACAAAGGACAACTGCATCATTGCAGCATATTTGTCCAAGATTTTTTTGGCCATATATTTGTCAAAGATTTAAACAGTGATGTGCAACCAATCATCACTGTTTTAAGAATTAGACTTCCCTTTGGTGTAGGTCAAATCGACTAAGTGAGCCTTCTACAACTTGACTAGAAGTGATGCACCAATATTGTTATCACCTAGTTTTACCCTATAATATAGGCCCGATATCATTGAGCAAAAAGTGGTTATTGTTTTCAGACTGTTCTTGTTACATCAGATTGATCATACTTATAGATTCCAGTTTAATGAGGATGAAGAAGATGGATAGAGGCAGAAGATAAACTACAAGTTTTTAGTAACTTTCGGGTGCCTTTGTGTAAATATGCCAGAAAACTCTGGGGATTTTACTTATGATCTTAAAAGATGCACTGATGAGAAGGCAATGACAGACGTTTAAAACTTTGGGAACATTGAGTAACAGTGAAGGTTAGCTTCTGCATTGAAAAAGGAGAAAAGGGGCGAGTACGAGGGAGAAGACAGGTAATGCCATGGAAACAGCTCAATAGGAGACAGTAAGAAGGCAGATATGGAGACATGATAGATCCCTCTTAATCCATGATCTATGTCAGAAGTTCCATCCCTAGCACACAGACATGGGTCAGTTGATATATAAATCTTCCAGGAAACAGAAGTGTGTGCTCATTTCTGCATGTATGAGCTGTTTGATGGGTAAATGCCTTTCAGAATTAAGAAATTAGTTGAAGAACTTTAAGCATTACCGTAAGAAACAACAATAATACCGTAAGTTTAAGAAACAACAATACGTAAGCATTTTTAGCTAAGGAAATGGAAGAACTTTGTCCATCATTAGCATAAATTGAATGATAAACTTACTAGGGGGGCTCTCTAAGATGCACTAAGCTTATAGCATGTGGTCTTTTTCATTTTGTCATTATATTCATCCTTTATTTACGTCCACACATAATAACTTAACAAACATACCCAGTAACATCCAAGGGGCTGCTTTCTACTCGTAAAAGATAGTTGACACCACTTGATCCAATTATTGAAAAATGTGTAGGATCTCCAAAGGGGATTGTGACCTACAGATGACAGTAAACTAATAAATACAATAATGATAAATACACAAAATGCTACATGCATCAATATGCCAAAATAAATGCAGGGAAAAAAATGGCTTCCTTACAGCTCAATGGACTATGTATATATAAAAAGTTTCTAAAATCAGTGAGCCCTTAGTAAATTACTTGTAGTAAAATCTATACTTGCACATGAATATATGGAAACCTTGTCTTTCCTTCTACAAATATGTACTATCTTAAGCTACACTATCCGTTTTCTATTTAAGAAAACACCCAACTGAGACGGTTGATTCATCATAAGGTAACAATCATCAGATAATATGAAAATTTTTGGAATTTTTTTCAAATGCTTCTTAAAAAATCAAACTCCTATCATGAGCATTGATTTTTATCAAATTTCATAGTTTACAAGTTGAATTCATATGGTTCAGATGACAACTTTGTGAACCGCAAGATCAATGAAAATAATTTTTACATCTAATATGGATTACATAAACTAAAGGAACAGAAAGCCATATTTTGAAGCAATGTCAAATATCAATTCATTGGCATTGCAAATAAAACACAATGAGTCAATTCAATAGTCTCAAAGCCAAAAGAGCTGTTTATTTCTCAAAGAAGGTAGTTTGCAGTGGCAAAAGAACAAGAAAGCTCATTTAAATTTTCTTTTCTAGCTAAAAACTTTAAGAATCAAATTTACTTGGAGAGATTATAAAGATAGAAAACTTTACTCAACTTGATAGAACTATGAAAAATGAGTCCTAGGTTATAATAACTATATGGCTCAGTTGCTCAATTAAAAATTTGAATCCAACTGACAGACAAATATTAAAGCTTTTACCACCACAGATTGCATAACCATGTCAACCTATCAAAATTTTCCCAATTTAAGCAAGACCTGAAGTTAGAAATCATACAACGGTGTTTGGTGAGAACTTTTCAGTGACTACAATTCCACTGGCCCCACTACCCTTGATACTGTAACCTTCCCTTTTGATGGTCAATGTTGCTGATTCCCATATGTCAAGGTATCTAGTCTGTAACATAAAAGAGCATGTTATTGACAGTGGCCCTTTAAAACGAAATACAAACCTAGAACTATTTTTCCGATAATCCCTTGATAAGTAAATAGCAAAAGTAATCATAAACTGGCACTTCATACATCCATGTGAAATATACATGAGTCTTACCGACAAGGAGACTTCATATGACACATGGCCATTCTGATGAGTCTTTACCACATGAGTCTGCATGGCAGGATCTGCAAAGAAGAAAAAGAGGAAAAGAGAAAATGTTATATACAAATTACAGAATTTGCTACATATAAGGGCCAGAGAACAAGTCAAAAAGAGATGTAAACTACAATTTGTTACCAATTCAGTACAAATAGCTGATGAGAAGAAAATAAAATAAATTTTAATCTGGTTGATAAAACATACAAAACATTTAAAACAGGTATAGGAGGTTGGTCCTTCCTTGATAAAACAACCAGAGCAGACTATGAGCCAGAACAACAATATTGAATCTCTAACAGCCAAAAAAAAAAAAGAAAGGGAAGTCCCTAACAGCCTAGGCTGTTTTGTATATTGTATATCAATTTGCTTTCTCTTTGTTCATTAAAGTACAATGGTAACAAAATTTGTAAATGTTAAATGCAGCTGCATGTTCATAACTCCTATCAATGATTTTCCAACTGTTAGATTTCTAAATAATAAAAAACATAAGATATAAATGGTTTGCAAGAAAAACAAAAAGTTCTTACCACAAGAGATCTTTCGGTGCTCATTGGCGAAGACCTTCACAAGCTCACCCTAATTCACAAACAAAACAAGTTATTCAAATAAAAACTACTAAAAATTATTCAAATAGAGGCCACCAGTAGTAACCTGTGCATACAACATTGCAAAAGTTATGATGGGTCCACAAGCATATTTAACAAAATGCTAAACTTTGCTGATTTAGAAAGAAAGATTGAAGTATAAACCTTCTTTAAAGAAAAACCTAGGAAAATTACAGACCTTGTGCATGTTGGAAAAGAGACCATAAGCAGGTTTAGATAGACCAACATGTTTGCCAATATATCAACAATCTTCCTTACCAAAATAATGAATGACCCTTTTTCCTGGTTCTAGTTAAGTCCCTAGGAATCAGATGCGTAACATGTTACAGGTGCTTCAAATAATTGAGACACACTGCAAAGAAGCCATCTTTATACATTCTTGATATTGAAGTCAACCAAAATTTAGAGGCAAATAAGGAGAAGAAAAGGGAAAAAAACAGGGCTATGCATGCACAAAACACTAGCATTTGAAACTACATTGAAGAACCTATCCAATATGTAGAAGTTAATACCTTGCGCTTCTTATTATCCAGAGGCTGGACTTCAATAGCAAGGTAAGTTTCAACATCATCAGCAGTAACAAGATAGGTTGGTTGCTTTGCTCCTGTCACCAGAAACTCATTTAGAATACAGATGATGTAATGACAACAATATACATACAGATGGAGAATCCCCAACTTTAAGGAGAAGAAAAATACCATCAATATAATTAACAGATCCATCTTCCAAATGCCGTACCCACTGCCAATAGACATCACAATGTGTGATTATAAGTGAATGCACAAAAATTCCAAAAAACACGCCACCTAACGGAAAGCATTTTAAGAAACATCCAAGATTTCCACACCCTAAAATTAATCATTGACAGAGGAAAAGGAATCAGGAAATTAACCTCAAAATTACAACTGGTGGTTCCATTTATGGAATATCCACATGCTTGGAGCTCTCTTCCTGGATAAGCTTCACCTGAAATTTGAAGGCCATCTATGGCTGGCAGTGGATCATCATCTGCTGCTGCAAAAAGAAATATACAAAATTTAGTATAGTCAACAGTGATGCTTAAATTATTAAGCAAAAATTTAAGTGAAGTGAGTTTGCTACCCTCAGAATAAGAAGATGAAGGCTCTTCAAGAACTGGGGTTAAATAAGAATATGAGGAATTAGGATCATCAATAGGGGGTGTGTAAGGAGAGCTTCCTGAGCCCCAGTTTGCTGGAGATTCTCTTTCATTCTGCAGCCCTTCAGTATCAGGATCATCCATCTCATTATTGCTGACAGGGTCATGAAAATTTACTTGCTTGTTAGTTGTTTCTTCAACATATCTTGAACCATACGCAGTTATTCCTGGGGCAGGAAAAGGCCTGATACATAGCCAAAACACTTGATCAGGAACCACTTCATTGATTAGACCCAAACAAATATTTATTACCGTATATCCTTATCATCAGAATACAAACATCTGAGTTTGCAGAAAATTTTGCATATATTTATGGACAAATTTATTTTGGAAAAGGGATAAGTAAAAAATACTTGATAAAGGGAAGAAAACACAGAAAAGAATACATACTCAGATTAATTATTGTGAGATTTTTAAAAAGGGCAGTACATCAATTCAGGTATGTATCACAAGTTTCATGAAATCAGCTATATTTATGCAAAGATGTAAGCTATAGAAGCTATTCTTTATCCTGGGAAGTTAAGAGAAGGTCAAAGGAAATTAAAGGACATTAACATATTTTTATCTGTCAACAGAAAGCCTATGACATGTACCAAAGATGAAGCAGAAACCAATTTATGCTTATCTAACTGCAGACATCAAACATGCTTAATTGATGCATGTGCAGATGGGTGTATCACTACATGCACTTAGCTCAATACCTGTAAGGTGTAACGTATTTGATTTAGCAATAGTTTCCATATCAAGTAAAATCATAAATTTTTGCTTTTCTTCACCAGTTTTCTTTTTATTATGTTTAATGAAATGAAAACAAACAAAAAAAAAAAAAAAAAGAAGAAAGCAAACAGCTTAAAATGTCTAAGTCAAACAATAATAAGAAGTAAACACCAACTGGATCAGCTTCATTTTCTTTATGTAACTCCAGCTCAAACAGGGCTTGTTCAAAGCATATTAATGGTCAGTGTTGAAAAAATTTCTCCAGTCATCATTTCCACTTTCTTAGAAAAGAAAACCGTCCCAAAATTTTAGAAGTAAAGATAACAACAAAGCATTCCAAAATATGGAAAGTTTATCAGGCAAAAGTCTACCAGCAAAGTTAATTGGTTACTTGATTATGTTGATTACTCTCTACAATATTTGGAGGAAGTATGATTTACTAGCCATGGTTCATTAATTGTTTATGGGAACATGAAACTCGGAAAAATGATTCAGTGAAAGACCAATCAACAAAAGAAATCAATGAAGACAGAACCCACCAACAAAATGGTTGTAATTTGTACATTCAGTTCACAGTAGCAGTCTCCATTTGACCAGGCTCACCTGCTTACAAAATGTGAATTCCTCCCCAAATCATCAGGTTCCCTGTTTTGTGGAAAACCACCATCTAAGCCACCCTGATGGTGACCCAAAAGATCCCAATCTAAGGTTCTCTGAGCGCCAGAACTTGTAGGTGGATTAACATGAGAATGTGTTGGCTGAGGCACCAATTCAAGCCCATCTTTGTTCTGAGAAGAAAAGATAGGAATATAAGAAAATCACCATATCACTCAAAAGCAGTCAAAAGAAGATACATGAGCATACTGAAGTTGCTAATGCTGCACCAATGGATTGAGATGGAGACTGTGGTGCAAAATTAGAATGATTCACATCTGAGCGCCAAGGTGCTAATTGATATTGTGACTCCTTTAACTTTGACTGGGAACAAGGACAAAAGAAAATCAACATAAGCCAGCTATCAAGAAAAAAAATTAAAATTAAATGCTAGTTAAACTATAATTTAAAATGTTGCGAGTTACTATGTAAGTATTAACAACTTTCTATACACCGAACATACCTCAGTTAGAATAAGCTTCTCCTGGACATGTTTAAACAGAACCTGCAAGACAAAGTTAAAACTCATGTTTTTGATATGAAAAACAATATGGTTCTTTTCTTTTTCTTATTTATCTAATAAATGTTTCCTTCTGTGCATATATCTGCTCAAAAATATTATACAAACAATCATACAAGGGTTAAAAGTGGACAACAAACAGGAGAGTTCTATATTCTTTCACGGCAATGCTAGAACATGAACATTTTGTAGATTAAATAATGTTACTAAAATGCATACTTCAATTGGAAGAAGAACAGCATATCCTAACTCAGTTCAACTCACTTAATTCCCAAACTAGTTGAAAAAAAAAAAAAAATAGTTCAAGTTGGCAACATGAACCCATTAAATACATTCTACAAGATCAAAGGCCATATTCTCACAAAAATCTAAAAAATTAAGCCCCTTAATGTAAACTACATCCTATCTCTATTTTCTGATTCCATTCAACTGAACCACTCTACAAAAAACATCAGCATTCCTAGGTCTACATTACACAAAACTAGACCATCTAAGCCATCATTCTCATAGTTTTCCCTTAATTGTTTCTATCTCAACCTTTTAAGATATGACCAGACATCAACCTTAACATTTGTATTTTAGCTACATTCTCAACCTTTTAAGTTATGACCAGACATCAACCTTTAACATTCCTATTTTAGCTACATTCATCTTATGAGCATGTGCATTCGAAAGGCCAAAATACTTAGCATCGTAAACATAACTTCCCCTATAACAAGTCAACTTTACAAGTCTTGCATTTAAACTTGATACCTATCTTAAAATTACAGTGTCCCTATAGTAGTTAATTTTATCAAACTATAATCCTAAAACTAAATTCCTCTTCTAATTCTTCCTCTTTAAAACAGAAAATCGATGCAGTCAAGGAAGAATCATGGAGGAATAATTTATATTTCATAGGCTTGCTTTGCAATTATGAATATTTTGGCATTAGTTTGCAATTTCAAGGGAATTTTGCAAGTTATTATTACTTTCTTTTAGGTTAAATCTTTATTAGAATCAATTTAGTTTAGAGAGTCTTTTATTAGAGTTATTAGTCTATTTTAGAGTCTTTATTAAATCAGATTTGATTTTATTATCAATCCTTAACAATCCTAGTAATTCATTAGGAATAATATTTGCTGCTTATAAATGTCTCTTTTACGTGGCAATTCAGTAGGTTTAAGATTTACGAAATTGTGGACTTATTTGGCAAATTTTGGGGTCTAATGCGCTCTTCAACTTTCCCTTCTCTCTTTTTCTATTTATTTGCTGCAACAGTTAGTCAAATTATCGTTCATAGCAACCCTAATAGGGTGCCAACTTCTCTTCTAACCTAGATTCATCCCTAACCCCTAATTGCTCTTACACAAAAGATAGAGGACAGATTCTTCAAGGTTTTACTACATCAGAAACATTTGTCTGCGCATCCAAAAGTAAATTCCTAAGTCCAGTACACCCCTAGTACATCTCATATTTCAATCTTTAAGCCCCAAGTGCTTGCAGTGGAAAACTTAGATTCTGAGAAGACTAAGAGATAGCAGCATTAAAAATTACCTTGAGAAAATTAAGAAAAGAAAAAACCATTGCAGACTGACCTTAACATTGCTTACAATGGACTGAGCATCAGGAACTGGTGGCTGCAGAGAATACTCAGCAAGAAGAGGCAACAGAGATGACACAAATACTGTTCTTTCTTCCTGTGCTGCCTGAAAGAACCCAATATAGAACCATTACAGATAAAAGCCAATAATTGGAACCGAATATGATTGAAATCATCATCCTCATAATGGTAATTTTGCTTTCCATTCTCTTTTTAACCCTTCTTTTGTTTGGAGAGGGGGTGGGGGGTTTGAAGACACTTGTTAGGGGGTTCACTTTAATAAATAGCATTGGGATTATTGAGCTAAGTCACTTGCTGATTCTAAACAACTTTACCATAAAAGATTTTCAGGCATGAATTTGTGGTTTACTAACAAAAACTGAAAAGGCTTAGGTTTAACTGACTCATTATCAAGTTAAGAGAAATTCAGAAACAAAGAAATACAGAAATCTCCCACTGAATCTGGAGAAAATATTAGAAAAAGGCAGCAATCAACATGATATCAAATAGCCTTACCAAATATACATGTAAAAAGGTATTTACTTTTTTTTCTTTTTTTGATGAGGTAAATAAGTGTATAATATCCATCACAGGTAAATAGAGTCAGTACAATTATAATATGAAAAGTAATACCAAGTTTCACTCCCCATCTGCAAAATGAAAATACCTGTAATGCATATGTTAGACGTATATTTTCCTCCATTATATCCTGTCTATATGAGAGAGCTTTTGATGCAGCATCAACAAGGTCTTGTTGCTGTTGGTCAAAGGCCTAGTAGCAAGAAATAGGAAAATATTATGTAAAATTATCCCAAATATGAGCGCACACTCTGTCTGTGTGTGTGTGTGTGTGTGTGTGTGAATGAGAGAGAGAATATTCCAATATATGGAAAAGAAAGGCTTTCCTACCAGTCGCATATAAGCGATACGCTTTTCAAGAACATATTTTTCATTGCGAATTTGGCCTTCCTGCAAGTAAAGGATAACTCAGTGCCCTCAATTAATGCAGATCCAATTGAAAATAGGAACGAAATTAAGACAGATATATTCATTCAGCAACCTGGGAAGTGGCACCTGGCCTTTATACCTTGATAGAATACTCTGCAAGCTGCTTCCGCAACTGCAAAATCTCTTCATCACGCTCCCGAACCTTGAGTGCAAGATCCTAGATAAATGTAGAATTTGGTCATTGAACAATAATTAAGACCAAATATGAGACCTTAGGGGGCTACCTGCTTCCAGAGGCTGTTGGAATTATTTACTTCTGTCATTGGCATGAGCCCATGTCCTGGTAAATTTATCTGATCCCTACAACAAAGGCATCAAATGATGTCTAAAATTGGATAAATTCATTCTCAACACTACTAGTACAATATGTAATTATATTTAAAGTCAAAAACCTGTTAGGTGAGAGGAGAGAAAATTGGGAGCGTGTAGCATTATCTGAAGTTGGCTGAGTGCCAGGCAGAACATTCAACGTCCCATTCACCTTGCTGGTCTCAGGGTGGGTTTCTTCACGTGCCTGGAGGAGCCCATCCTCACTATTTAACTTCAACCCGAAAAATGTAGCTGATGGATAAACAGAAGAAGAGTTCTTGACCCTGTCATCTTGATTATCCACAGAATGCGGTCTTCCAGCAGCAGATTCATCTATTTTCTGTGAAAACAGATAATCTGTAAGAAATAAGCATTACGCAATAAACAAAAACTGGAACAATTCGAGACGAATCTTGAAAATGGATATGCAATAAACAGTAAGAGAAGTACAATATTTTCGATCTCTTGAAGTTTTCTCTGCAGTTCGGACTTCAATCTGATGTTCTCTTCAGCCTGTTATAGGTAAAAGAAAGAAGCCGGCATGAATTATAGCATCAGCAGAAGTTCGAGATTTCACTTCAATAGCTAAACTCAAAACTAAAAACACACAACGAAATGCAAAATCAAGAGAATGCTGAAACCAATTCGAAACAAGAACAACAATACAAACACGAAAATAGGAGCTAACCTGTTGCTTGATAGTGGCCTCGGCGGCTTCCACGGCCTTCATGACCTGAAACAAGCTATCGCTGTTGGTCGTCGATACCGACGCGTCGTTCAGCGCCAATCCGGCGAACTTGTCTGCGAATCCCCCATCCTTTCCGTTCTCCATCGCCGTTGAATCCCCCAAAAAATGACCTGAAACGAATCCAATACTACACTAGTATGGTCTCAATTCCAACAGTAGATCAAAATCATGTTGGAACCAAAAACCCTAAATATAGAGAGGGGAAGAAGGAGGAAGTAGATGAATTTGAAAAAAACGGGTATTTTTCTGGGAAAATGAGAAGGAAAATGGGGGAGTGCGTGTTAATTAAGCCAAGACATACAAAGATTACGAAATGATGATTGATGATGAATAATAATCATGATTCATTAAAATACTTTTCTTTTAGTATTTAGATAAT
>BPVZ01000069.1:229360-242684 GCA_020521535.1 Rubroshorea leprosula | reverse complement strand
GTTTATTTAATAATTTATAAAAATTATATTCTTATATATATTTATTCATAATATTATATATATTTATTTAACAATATAAAAAAATTTTATTCGCATAACACCCTAAATATAATATGTGGAGTTCAGCTGATAAAGACAATAACAACAACAATGGAAACTTTACGAAAGTCTTACATTGGTTCAACAATATTTTTAAGGAAAAAAAAAAAAAAAAACGAACCTATCCGCTGACTTATTCTAATTCCCAACTTTACAGAGAATTCAGAAATTAGAACAACAATTCAACAAAGGAAAAGAATGGAAAGAGGAAAGTTTCCAACACAACTACAAGGGAAACATCTGACGGAGAAGGTCGGTCAATAATACAGCATCTATTGGGCTCTGACCTTTCTTCCAAACCTTAAAATCATCAGGGAAGAAGTCAGCATCTTTCCAACGTTTCAATGCTGGAAGAGAGAAGGGTCCCTGTATGTCTCCCTGTGGATCAACATAATGCCATAACAGATCCTCAATATCATTTTGTACCTGTATCTGAACTCCACTTGGATTCCCAAAATGGATCCGAACAACTCTTGGATCCCTGTGTTCTTCATCATCATCGCTAAGCTCAATAACCTGTCTATCTAATATACTCTCTGGCTCAGACACCTTTCGGTTCCCCACAATCATTTTCTTCTCCTGCACGTTCAAAAGCTGGGTGCTCTCTACAACCTGTCTATGAAATATACTCTCGGGCTCAGGCACCTTTTCGTTCTCCAAAACCACTTTTCTATTCTGCTGAAAGTTTAAAAGTTGGATTTTATTTTTCTCGATATTAATATCTCTTGGTTGCTTCAGCTGTTGAACAGCATCATGGCTACTCCCTGCAGCAAGAGAAACGAGTAAATTTGAACAATGATTGAAGTATCGTGAAACATTATGGAAGGGTCCTATAATCACATGGTCATTCCTTCACAATTCAAAAGCATAAAACAGCAGAATATGAAGGAAAAAATTCAAAAGCATGTGAACTGGGAAACAGGACTAGAGGAAGAAGAGAGATTGGGGGGGATGGAATCATCCACCCAAACTCAGCTTTCCCATTCCCTTTCCCTCCATTGGCTAATGAACACTGATAACCTGAAGTAGAACAGATCACTATAAATGGCAAGTATTACCATCATATACACAGTCACAAGGGCCTGGGTTTTGGGGCTGTTGCCTAATTTCACAATAACAAGTGCTAGGGCTAGGTGCAGTAACTTCCTCACAGGTTAGTTATGTATCATTTCATAACTCTATAACTTTGTCAAGTTTAATACACATATAAAAGACTGGAGATCTAACTCTATACACCCTACAAAATATCCATTGAAGCAGTAATGCCAAACGTTACTATGCACATGACTCTTCTAATACAGCTAAACCAAAGTTTCTTGGTGGTTAATTAACACTGATTGAAGTAACTAGAAAGATGCAAAGAGTAAAAGTCTATAACCATGATTCAGCTGGACAATCATTAATTTACCAAAGAGAGTACTGAACACTAAACAGAGTCACAAGAATGCAACCATCTACACGACATACAGTTCAAAAAGACAATCATCTTTCAAATGCAATTTTATTATGTTAATGGCATACCAAAAGAATCTGTACATGGAGGCACTGCAGCTAAGTATACTTGGTTTTCAGCTGCATTCAGTGCATTGCCACTAGGTATATCTGAAATTCCAGTGATGGTTGATATTGGGGAACCATCATCCCCATCTTTTTCATTTGGAAGATCATGTGGCACAGCTTCAGGTTCTAGTTCATCAGCAATAACCATTGGGACCTCATGCAACAGTCGCGTCTGTTCTTCTGGAGTCTGAAGCATCTGTTTCTTCTCCAGGTACTCAAGCAATGTATAAGCCATGGAAAGTTAAGAAATCACTCATGCTTCTTATGAACAATTAATGCCATCCATCCACCAGTAATGTTATCTCTTTGTGTATATGATGAGACATAAGACCAATAAAGCATATATATACATATGGGAATGGAAATGGAGATAAAAAGAATATCATAAACGACAGTGATATATATCCCTAGTCTTAGCAACAACAAACAAGCATATTTTTCATCTATCATGATAACTAAAATTAAAGGCACTGTCTATTAAAGTAGGGCACTGTCAGTAACTAATGAGTGTCTTGAAAGGATATTCTTTGCGCCATCCCTTCTCATTAGCTCGATCTATGAGTCTTTGTAACAAAGCAATTTCTCTTGGAAGCCACTGGTGAATGGCAGAAGAATAGCAAAGCCACAATAAGTTCTAAGAAATCAACACAAGATCTCTAGATAGATATCATAAAAAAGTGCAAGGAGGATAGATTGCAGGCAATTTTAACTAAAAGCCTAGAATTCAGAGCTCCATGTCAAATTTATAATAATTAAGAAATTATTTAGGTGGAATATATACAACTTCAACACATTTTACAACTTACAATTGTTTCAAGTTTAATCACCAAAAAACACAAAAGCATAATGGAATATATAAATAAATATGCCGATATAGGTTGATCAATTCATCAATACCAAGGTAAGTAAAAAACTTTGCACACTATTGAAGCAAACATTAAATAGAAAACCAATTTAAAGAAACAAAGCTGCAACACCCTTTACTGATAGATATGTTCTATAATCAGAGTACATACGTGCTTAATTATATCCTCATGCAGAATCTGAGCCTTCTCTTGCAGCTCCACCTATAATGTTTTAAAAATGAAACTAGTAACTGGAAACTTGAAAAGGAAAATAGAAGGCCAAAAAACTGAAATGTAAAAGATAAAATAAAAGAGACAAAATAAGGGATTGTAGAGTAGCCAACATTAAATAAAATAGTGGTGCTAAATAATATTCAAGAATAAACCCATAACTAAAATTGCATCAGTTAGTTTTAAAGGTTGGCTCAGCGCAGAAAAACCATCTAATTTTAGGAGAAAATTGCCAATCACTATGCAGTTTAGAAATTCCATAACATATATTGGTATCAAGATATTTTAACAAAAAACAGATTACCAGCCTTTTTGTTCACATGGTGCCAAACCATGAGAATTCAGTTTTTTGTCTAATCAGTGCCCCATTAAGATTAAGCATAAGGTTAAAGATGTTTAGCATAAAAAAATCCAACTCTTGGTTTGGCTGATCTATAGAACAGAAATCATCCAAGGATGAAGCCAACTGGTTGATTGAAACTGGACCGTTGTATATCATCTAACTAGACTGGCTAATTAGCTGTTTGAGAGATATTAAGCTACATAAAAGGGTCTTACAAGTCAGGACTAAACTCACAGACCAAAAATGAGCATGGTCAGTAGTTTAGTAAGTGAGACAATCCACATTGTTTTGGTTTAAAATTTTACCAACAATGAGACATTAACAGAAATGCAAAGGTAATTTACCACACAAATCTATCAGCATTGCCACAAAAGCTTTCTTGTTCACTTTTAGCTTTTCAGATAATTGAACCCAAATGAAAATGCAGTTTCTTCTAAAGATATTTGCTTAAACAAAAGACTAAGAGATGGAAAAATAGTCCATTACACAAAATAGTAAGAGAACTTACAACAGTTGGCCTCTTCAGCAGGCTACTTTTTACCCTCTGCTGCAGATCCACACATTCCTCCTGCAAAAACCACAACAAAGCTGAGATGCTGACAAAATTTTGAGTTGCTTTTAACATCTCAATGACCAAGGACAATCTTAGGTTTAGACATAAGCACTTGGCCAAAAAAAGAAAGGATCACGGTTCCTAAAGTTTTTCCTTTTTGACCAGAGAATCTATCATCACCTTGCTGAGAAAAAACTTCCAACTATGTCATAAACCCATTTAAACAGAGTTAAATAGAATAACATAGAAAAATCGCAGATCTGATAGTTACCAGTTTGAAATCATCATCTGAAAGCATGGAAACCCCAATGTCCTTTACACAATTAGAGACCTGAAGAAGAATATCTGTGTTCATACCATCAGTTCCAGAGGTCTTCTTCAGCCCTACACAACAAAGAGCAGTACAGGCATATTAACTATTTAAAATAGATAACAAATATTGGCTGAGCAAAATAAGATGCAGCTTCATGCTATACTTACAAATAAGCATACAGGATCTACATAGGCGAGGGACTAAAAACTGCGGATCACTTTCAAAAGCTTGGAGACATTCTTGGCAAGTTGCATCCAACCAACTTCCACTCTTATCTCCCATCCATACCGAAAGTTCAAAACAACATGCTTATAGTTTTGTTATCCCATTGTCCATAAGGGACCTATCTGATACAAGTCTATAAGCATTTCTACTGAAAAATTAAAAAAAAAAGAAAAAAGAAAAAAAAGCACTGCTAACCACCTTGATGGTCCAGTAAACTTTAACCAATTTTCCTTGCACTTTATACATACATAGTGTTAAAGGTTTGTTTGGAAAGGGAGTTGGCATTCTTCAGTTTAAGTATCCAATTCAATTACCAACCAGAATGCATTGACTCCCATCCTACAGGAACAAAACTACACACTCAAAAGTGGAAAGTTTGGAACATTTAAAAGTACTGGAGAGATAAGCTCTTAATTTTATCTCATCTCATAATATAAAACATAAAATTCTACACATATGGAAGAGTCTGATTTTAAGCACGTCATTAAATGCACAATGGTAGCAACATATTACCTGTGACTTGCACGAGCATGTGAGAATTTTTCTGAAGGTAGTCATATGGGTCTGACTTGATCCTCACAAAGGAGCCTACTACTTTAGCTTCAAAGTTTTCAAAATGTTTCAAAAGATCCTGAACCAAACTCTTCTTCAAATACACCATCTTAATATTCTCCGGAACTATAGCAGCAAAGCAGCTTTTTGGTTTTTCTGGAACCTTTTGCATCAGGGGTTTCTTTTTCTCCAAACTCAAACTTTTCTGCGGTGTAACACCATTTTCCTCATCAGAGCCAAACAAAAATCCAAAATCTGATTCATCCTGATTCTCAGCATAGTGTGCCTCCAACATTTCATAGATTTTGATTCTGCTAATCGTCTTCTTTCCGAAAACCGAATGCAGCTTCTCATCACAAACAATTCTCTTCTTCTTAGACGGGTGAAGAAGATTATTGTCATGAACATACTTATTAACAACGTCAGCTACATCATATTGAGATATCTGTTTGGTGGTGTCCTCACCAATTGATTCCAAAAACTCAATGAGAGGTTTCGACCCCCACCCAACAAATTCCAGTTTCCTTGACCTAACCTTCCTCTTCAAAGTGAAAGCAAATTGCTCCTCATCGTATTCTTCCCCTCTTCCATCCATATTATACACTCAAACAATCTCAGCTAAATCCCTCAAAAATAGAGACGAAAACAGACTCAAATTCACCTGCAAATGGAATCAGGGACTATCATCAATCCAAGAACAAGTATCAAACTCTAAATAAAGGAAACATAGAAATCAGCCTCCAAGGTCTTAGAATAGAAGAAAAACCCAAAACCCATAAACCCTAACTCTAAATTAAAATGTGAGAGAACTCAGAATCGAAAACTGAAAACTGAAAATTCCATACCTAAGAAGCTGAAGCAGATGCTGAGAGTGTACGGTGAATGAAAGGCCAAGGGAGAAGAAGTCAGCTTGGCGCCCTTACATTCGCTTGAAACTCGCCATTTGTACAGAGAGTTAATTAGGAAAGGAGTATATTTTATCAACCCTACCACTAACGGTATGTTTGGATAAAAGTTAGAAAAGGGAAAGGAAAGAAGATGAGGAAGGAAGGAAAAGGTTTCTAGGGAGTATTTGGAATAAATGAATTTTATATAAAAGTCTGAAATTTATTTTAATTGCAACAGAAAAATTCTTGTGTTTAGTGAGATTACAAAATTTTTACTTTAATTTTATAATTTTAATTGAGATTAAGAATTATAAGTTAGATTCATAAAAAAAAATTATGCAAAAAGATATTTAAAAATATGTTGTTATAATAAAATATTATAAAAAAAACATTAAAACAATTATATTCATGTATTAAAAATTAAGATATTATAATTTTTCAATAAAAATTATTTAAAATAATATAATTTTAAAATATTTTTATTTAATTTTTTAAAAGTATGATTAATAAGTATTTTTTATATTTTAATTTAATAACATTCCGTTTAGTTTGATTAAAATTTCTTGAGATTTATTTTCAACCCTACTGCTATTATGAGCCACGTGACATGTTGTTAATATACAAATTTAGGGGAGGCCCGTCCACCTCATTCATTTCCCTCTCTCTCCCTCTGACCTTCTAATCTAAACTCATCATAAAATATCTTATAGTGTTTTGTTTTAATAACTATTCATTAAAATTAGTGTTTATTAAAATAATAGTCTTAAGTATGGAGATTCTTAATTTTTTGTAAAAAAGTATGATTAATAACCACTATTTTTTTATTTACTAAGTTAAAAATCTTAATTACTTTTCATTATAAAACGACACATTCTTTAATTTACTCTTTTCATGAATGATAATGGTTTTACTTTTTACTCTATTGTTTTATCGATTAGATAAAACTTATAACTAATAAGTTAATAAATAATAGTTGACATTTATTATTAGAATTCATTTAGTCTAGCTATTAATTAATATTTTATCACTCGACAGTATATAAAAAATGTTTTTCTTAATACCATAATTAACTCTTTATTAAAAAAAATATTATAAATTGATAAAAATATAAAAATAATCAAATAAAACAAACTTTTATTTATAATTCAAATATTTTTTTATAGCAACGATCTAAGTAATTCAATAATGATTTTTTCGCTGAAAATAAAAAGTTATAAATTCGAATTGCATGACATGCGAATAGTGTGTGATAAGATATGAAAGATAGTTGCTTTTTATTATGTAATCAAAATTAAAAAAAATATATTTTTTATGAACAACAATTCAAATATCTTTATTAATATGATTAAAGAAAACAAATATTTTGTTTTATTACTTTTCGATAAAAAAGAAAAATAAAATCGACTAGTTGATCCTAGTAGGTAAATCAACCTTCTCTCTTTTACCCAAAAAAAAAAAAAAAGTCAACCTTCTCTTTCTGTTTTTTTTTTCTTCTGAGATTCGGTAATTTCATGTTAGGCCTGTAATTATTTGATGGGCCACAAAGTCAAACTTCAAGGCCCATTTTCCCTAAACCAAATCTCTGCTGTCTTCTTCTTGCCATTTCCTTCCGTCCCCTGATATTAAACTGAAGAAGTGAAGGAGCTCCAGTCACCGGAGGATTCGTGAAGCTGTTTGCCTTCAATCAGGTTTCTCATTTCGACATCCATATCTTCCACTTCTTCCATTTATTCAATCTTTTTCTTAAAAAATTATGCGAAACTTCTGCGATTGTCTCCCAATTTTTCCTTAATATTCTGATTTTCATTTTAGACTTGTTTTCTGTTTGATTATTCTGATTTCCTGTAATTTTCGGATGAATTGTCCGGCGAAGATTCAAGCAATTTAGGGAATTCAAAATTTTGATTCTCGATCCTAATATTGTTGTAATTTTCAGATGAATTGTTTGGGGATGATTCAAGCAATTTAGGGATTTCATAATTTTGGTTCTCAATCTGAATATTGTTGGCGTCGTAGTTTGTATCATTTTATTTTTTATTTTTTTAGAATTAAAAACCGTTGTTTGTGGAACGCAGTTTCTCTTTGTATTTTTGATGTGCTGATCTACTTTCTCAGAGTCATACTGCATTTTCGTTTGTGGGGCTTTTTTTTTTTTTCATCTTCCCTTATGGTTACGATTTTGACATGTAAAGGCAAGATATAATGCTTCTTTTTTTTTTTTTTCTGGGAAAATTTTTGAGCTTGAACAATTGTTGTTGAGGGAATTTTGGGTGTATGGATGATTGAATTAGATATGGATATACTTACAATGTGCCGTTCTTGTACATTCTCAGATAAGTGAGACAAAGAATGGCGTGGAGAGGACAGTTATCCCAGAATTTGAAAGAGCTCAGGATACTGCTGTGCCAAACTTCTCCTTCAAGCTCCACTGCTAGGTTTAGTTTCTTCTTATGCTTGGTGGAAATTAATTATTTGGTTTTTGGGTTTCTTCTGGTTAATGATTTGTTTGACTGTTTTCCGTTATATTCACGTGTCATTTCATTCAAATTGGACAGAGCATTTGTCGAGAGGAATTACAAGGATCTCAAGACTTTAAACCCCAAATTCCCAATCCTGGTCCGTGAGTGTAGTGGGATTGAGCCCCAGTTATGGGCTAGATATGGTACTTCTACTTTTCATTTTTTTCTCTCTCTTTCTCTTGGAGTGTTCAATTTTGATTACTCAAGGAGGCAGATTCAAAACACACTGAAATGAAAGTGTTTCAATTTTTAAATGCTAGAGGAAAAAATTGCTGGCATTCTAGTTTTTCTACCTATGTGTTGCAGTTTGTTTCTCTTTGGAGAAATTGCATTCTGAGAAATTGCATTGTTTCTTTTTCTCTTTCAGTGCTTAATCCTTCCCTTTTTTTCAGAAAGCCTGATCTTTTTTAAATTATTTCCATTTAAGCAATACATGTATGTTTGTTAATATCTGTATATTAATTCTTGTATGATTTTGCAATTTTTGGGAGCTTTTAGGTTGATGATGGTCCAGATTTCATAGGATAATAGTGGGGATTATGAAAGTGGTTCTGGGGCAAAGATATTGTATGATCTTGAGTTGGCAACTTGTTAGTGACAAGTAGGTTTCCAAGTAAAATCCAAACTCCAATGGTTTTCCCAATTTGCAATTGCTAGACAGTATCTGGTACAAAGGCTATAATTGATATCTCTCTTGTATCAGCATGTAGTACATGATTTGTGAGGAACATTTTAAGATCTAAGTTTTTTATTTTAGAGGAAGATTGTCCACCTAATTTGCATAAAATTGATTGCTTAGTTTGGCAATGAATTGGACTTAAAACTTAAATCATACTTTAACCAATTCTTCTTCCCTGCTCCCCTTCTGGATAGCAAATAATGTAGGTAACCAGGCATTCAAGGTACTATCCACCAAAAATACTAGGTAAAATTCTATATTTATTTTTGGATAATGTTGCATATGTATCGTACATTTTCCAACCAAAGGCAGTGTTCAGCCTGTAAACATATATCCTATTTGATTCCAAGAATCAACTTGTGGATTCTGAATGGAAGAAGTTCTGGGGAGGAAGCTGACTGCTTGAACATATGTTAGGATGACATCATTTTTTTCATGCTTCTATGGTACTTATTGCTGCAGCCTGACCTTACCTATCTCCTTTATAGTTTTCCATTTTATTCTGTGCCATTCTTTGTGTTTCCATATGTCAAGATAATGATTGTGGGATACAAGTGGTACATTAATTTCTTTAATGATTCAGTTATTATTTATCCCCTAGTTCTTTTGCATTGTGCTTTAGGTTTGAACAGTTTAGTTTTCATTAATTTATGTGATCCTTGATCTCTTTGCAGACATGGGTGTTGAGAGAGGTATTCGCTTGGAAGGCTTGACAGAGACACAGATTTTTAAGGCACTCGAAGATCTTGTAAAAACTGGAGCATCCCTGAAAGTTTGATATTGCTACCACTGATGAATTAAAATAAATAGACTCCCCCGCCCGTTGATCATTTTGCTTATCAGATATCATGCTGATACTGTACTGTTTCTTGCAATTTGAACGTGGCTTGCATTAGACTTTCCATGGGATGTAATCTGTTTGAATTTTTTTGTATTACTATGCTCATATTGGACTGATAAGGTCAAGTATCCACTGATTTTTCTTCATCTTTTTTTTTTTTTCAACCGCAATAGGAATTGGTTTAGGAATTTAGGTGTAATTATCAGTTGGAGGAAACGTCCTAGTTTGAATAAAAACCTAACAAAAGCCGGTAAATAGGAATGGGTCAAATCTACCGTCCACTTGTAGGCCAAGTTTAAGATTAAAGTTCTGAGGTTAATTAAGAAAAATAATTTTCTTCAGTGTACATGGTAGATGCGGAGGCATCCTTAAGATTCTTCATGAAGGAAATGGTATATCGGAGACAAGCTGATGCTTTAAGATAGATGTTATGATATAATACAAGCCATACCCTCATTTAATGATTTAAAATGATTCCTTTCCATGCATTGGTGTTTGTAAAGTATTTGAAGTGAAGTGGAATAAAAATAAACAATATCAGCAGCAGTCAGCAGAGGTGATTCTAGAAATAAATCCATAAACAAATGAGCGACATAAATTAATCTACAACAACAGGACTTATTTCTGTCCCTGCAGCAATCAGCTTGTCGAAGTTGAACCATGGCGAAATTTGGGACGAACTGTAATCACCCCAGGCCTGGCCTCATCAAACCGATATCTGTAACAGACAATATTGATCATCAACATTTACAATGGCAATACATGTTACTTGACTTCAATATGATCCAGTCTATAGAAGACAGTGGCATATGTATCTAATTACTATTTACTACATCTGCACAACGAGGGAGTGGGAGGAGAGGGAGGGAAAATGCTTCACCTGTTCTCGATGAGGAAAGTTTTTACTGCAGCTGGGAGTGCAGCTTGTCCACGACTATGATTACCTATGCCTGTATGACAAAGGAAAGAGCATCAGTGCAACTGCATTTTATCTTGAAACATGCAAGGAATTGCTAGTTGCATAACTTTTGCATTCAAAACTATGGTTTCTTAGCTGTTATACTTTATATTTCAAGCAATGTTGGATTCTGTTTCCAAATTTATTTATCCAGTTGTATAACTGATTGTCTTGTTTCCTCTGTATCACAGCATTTTTATTTATTTATTTATTTATTTTGAAACACCTTTGTACCATATTTTAATTATCCCCGCCCATAGCACAAACCAGAGAGTTAGAAATCCAACCTAAACCTAATGTTTTGAGGAAGCATACCCATATAGAAGAAAATTAATCAGTCTACAAGGAACAAATAAAGAACCAGACACAATATGGTTAATGAATGCACCAGGATAGAAACCAGGCTCTGATAAACAAGAGTAGCTTCACAAGCTAGTACTTTCCCATAAAAAAAGGGTTGAAAAATAAAGAATGTAACCTTTTGTCCCACTTAAATATTTTTTAATATATTTTTCTTGAGTTGATTTCTACAAAAAAGAATAACTTAAACCTTTAAACGCCACAGAGGCACAAACATGTTAAAATAGGTATAAGTCCACAACGCAGCTAAAAGCAAATGTAGGAGGCAAATGTGTATATAAACACATTAATAAGTTGAAAGTCCATTGAATGCAACCAAAATACCTGTTATGACTTGCAGTGATGTGGGTCTCTCTCTTAAAGATTTCCGTTGATTATCCAAATTGTCCTTCTCCAAGCAACTTAATTTCTCAACTGATGGAGAATGTGCGATTCCATTTTCATATCTGATTCTTTTTGGAGACACTGACCGACTTATTGAGACATGGGTCTCAAGTTTTCTTAAATGATCTTGCAAGGCTTGTACTGCTTCTGCTGCATGTAGGCCATGTAAATCCAACTTCCATATGTTGTTCTCACTATTTCTGATGCTTAAGATTTCTCTGGCTGCCTCAGAGTTAAGCTTTTGAGCAGCTAACCATTCTTCTCTAGCCTTCAGGGAGTGTTGTTGGGCAGATAAATGATCACCTCTTAGAAATGCATTAGTGGCTGCCCTAGAGTGATGAGATGCTGACCTGCCCAATGGAAAGAATTTAAGAATAAGAATGCTAAATATAGACTGTTGGTAATTGGAGAAAATGATTAAATTTATGTTATCCTTAAATAAGGAAAAATTTTAAGTATCTCATAAACCAAACACAATGTTGAATGTTCTACACCACACACCACTTTGTGATGAAAAAGTTGTCAATACATGCAGATGAAAAATGCTTTTCAAACCTTGGTCTAACTTAATGAGTTAATTTGATACAGCACACAGTTAAAAGTCATTTGAAATCATCATATTCATATGCAAAATATAATACAAAACCAGGCAAATGTACCTCATCATCTTTATTGCATCCTTTCGATGGCTCAAGTAAATGTCATCTTCTTCCCATTCAGGCTCAACAGGAATAGATGCCAACTGTCTGAGAACCAGATTCATGTTAGCATCGTCATCATCAGAAAACTTATTTCCAGAAGATGCATCTATATTTGTCAATTCTTTGACATTGTCATTGTTTTCCAAAAATTTAGAGTTCTGGTCAACATGCTCGGCAACATTTCCTAGTGGGATATGTTTGTTACATCTGATCTTGGACGGAAAACCAGTAACAGTGGAACTCTGCTCTTTATCTTTTGCTTCCTTCTCTCCAGTGCCACTTGTGGAAACCATTCCTTGCAATAAAGTTAAGGCCTTTTCAAAATCATTATCCACAGCCAATAAGACATCTTCTATCAAGCTATTATCAGCCCAGGAATGCAGCTCCTTGAGCTTCTTCAGTACTAAATCATAATTATTTCCCTCAACCAGTTCCTGACCACGCTTTTCACTAGAATTTCCATCTTGTATTGGCCTAAGAAAATCCTTATTATCTCTCAAATCTGGAAAATTGACGGTTGGTATAACCACTGAGGAGAAAGCCCTCGCTGAAAGTTTATTACTTTTTGTCAAGTTTTCACCTTTACGTAGTGCAGTCTGACTTCCAGATATGGGTGGAAAGGGGTCCTCTTTAATTTCAGGTAGAAGACCCTGTTTCTGTCTTTGTTTACGATCAAAGGCAGCCCAGCCAGATGACTTATCTTTACCCCTTGTCCAGGACATCTTTCTGTAGGAGGAGCTGCCACGAGGACTACTCATGCTGTTTCACGCACCATTTCTTAAATATGACCCCCTCACTCTCTCTTTCAGATTTGTATAACTTGACTGAAAGGTGAGAGGAAACACTGAATAAACCTGACAATAAACACAAATTGGTTTCACTGCACAACAAATATGAGAAATATAAAGTTCAAAACAAATAAATTCACAACCACATCAAAAGTTCTGCATTGAGATATAATACCCAAATTCACTGTGGATTCTGGGAAGGGAAAGCTTAAAAATTTTTACGAAATTCAACTGAAAAAAATTTTGAAAGTTTATTATTAGCCTAAGAAATTAAGGGCCTGTTTGGTACTGCCATTAAAATTCAGCATTTGGTTATACAATGGCTATGGGGTTGCTGTTTGACATTAATGACTAATAAGGGCTTGTTTAAGAGCAAAAAGTGTATTTTTTTAATATTTTCTGTTATTAAAATTATTAATTTTATAGAAATAATAATCAGTAAAAGAATAAATGAAATAAAATAAAATATACAAGTGTAAATCACAC
>BPVZ01000069.1:214231-227985 GCA_020521535.1 Rubroshorea leprosula | reverse complement strand
TTAATATCTTATAAATCTTTAAGGAAAGTAACTGTTGGAATAGGCCCAATATCCAAACAGGGCCCATGCGTAACGGGCTTAGGTGGCCACCCAGGCCCAACATCCAAACAGGGTTATGCATAACGGGCCTAGGTGGCCACCCTTCAGCCCAAGCTAAAAGGGGCACCGTACCAGCATGCTCAAGTGACCAGCACCACGTGGTCCAATGTGATGCTCACACGTACAGGTGCAGGTCAGCACTTGGGGGTTATAAATACCCCCCAACTGCCTCCTATGAAGGTAATTAATCTCTACACTTCTCTCTCTGCAATTACTCCTTGAGAGTCTCTCTCTCTAGACTATTGAGTATTGCTGACTTGAGCGTCGGAGTGTTTTCCCCGAGGAAACAACCTCAGGATTTTCAGGTATAGGAGTAGCTAAGGACTTCAACAGTGTTGGATTGCGAAGCTGCCCAAACATTTGGCGCCGTCTGTGGGAACTGAACAAGAAGTTGTGTGGCTTAACTTGCTAAAAGATAATATGGTTCGTACCTTTACAGGAGGTCGCCCTCCAAGAAATGAAATGGACGAACAGGAGGACGCTCAAGTATCTGAGCCCGGCTTGAATGACTTTAGGCCAATGCCAAGAAACCTTTTTGTTGGGGGAGCCGAACAGGATCACCTAAGTGAAACAGATGATGAAAGAACACCGACTGGGTATGCAACCCAGCCTGAACAGTTCCAAGTTCCAACAGGAACAAGACAAAGACCCTCTAGACCATACAATCCACAGCATGGATGACCCGAAAGGTCAACAGAACCTGCTCGGACAACCGAGCTCGAAGAGAGAACTAGAGTTCTCGAAATGGAAATGGGTAAAATCCTTGCCCGTTTGATTCCTGATGACCCCTTGATTCCTTTGCTGAACAGGGATGCACAACCAGCTGCGGTTGTTGTAACTTGAAACTCCCCCGCCCTAAGCAACATAGTAGTGCCGACCAGGCCAAGAAAAAGCGGGAAGCTAAACCTCGAGCCCAGCTCGTCTAAACATAGTGAAGAACTGATGAGAAAGAATGCAGACCTTGAAAGACAGTTGCGAGATGTACAAAAGTCTATTGACGAGCTGAAAAGTCCCAGGTCGCACCAACAGACCCTGGACTTGGATAGTGCTCCACTAAACTTATCCATTACAGCAGAGCCCTATCAAGAGGGATTCAAAATTCCCCACCTGGAGACATATGATGGCTCAGGTGACCTCGATGAACATCTGCACACTTATCAAGCCATCATGAGAATTCAAAATGCAAATGATGCCATGATGTGCAAAGTGTTCCCGGCAAGACTCAAGATAACAGCTAGGAGATGGTATCATAAACTCCCCAAACACTCCATAGATTCTTATTTCCAGCTCGCCAAGCTGTTCTCCAACAAATTTGCAAGCCAAAGGGAGATTAAGCGCACGGCGACCGAGCTTATGCAAGTTCATCAGAAAGAAGGGAATCTTTGAGGGATTACATGCAACGATTCAACAAAGCCACTTTAGACATTGATAACGTCCCAGATACCATCTGCTTGTCCGCTTTGCTGCATGGTTTAAAGCACAGTCGGTTACTAGACGACCTGCTCGAAAACCCACCGAAGACGTGGAATGAAGTGAACGACAGGTCGACTAGCTTCATACTGTCCAAAGATTTTCAATCGTCCAAGCGACGAGTTGACGATAAGCAGAGCAAAGGCCACGAGCAACTACCGAGGAGAGAAGAAAAGAAAAAGCAAAAGGTCAGCGAACAGTGGGGGAAGTTGGCTGATTTTCCAAAGTATGCCAACTACATTCCTTTAACCCTGCCAAGGTCTCAAATCCTTGCGCAAATCCAGCACTGGGTTAGAAGACCTCCACCCCCACAGTATGAGTCCCTAAGGGAGGACAAGAGCAAGCATTGTGACTATCATCGTACTTATGGTCACAACACAGAAGACTGCCAACACTTGAAGGACGAACTGGAGTTCTTAGCTCACAATGGGAAGCTAGAGGGATATGTTCAGAAACCTCACGCCCAACAACCCCTTCAAACTCATTTTGTACACAGGTATGACCGACCACAGGGGCAGGGGAACCAGCCCGGCGGGGCACAGAATGCATATCAGGATAGCCAGTATCCTTTTGACCAGGGCAGGACATACAGGGGACGCCCGTTCAACAGGAGAGGACAGGGGCAGAGAGCTGCTGCCTTGAACCAAAGAGATAGGAAAGGGGTAGGCTATGTTGGAATACCCCCGCCCTCGGGAACAATAAACATGATATCAGGTGGTGTTCACTCTGGGGGCCAAAGCGCCCGAGCCCGTAAGGCATATGCCCGGCAGATGATGACTGTCAACAAAAACAGACCCTTGAAGCGGCCGTTTGAGGAAGCAGAATGGGAGAATACACCTATCAAATTCAGCCCGGCAGATTACAAGCGAGTAGAAGGAGTGCCTGGCATTATGATGCCCCATGCAGATCCCTTTGTGGCAACGGTTCATATAGGCAATCATAATGTCAAGAAGGTGTTTATTGATACTGGCAGCTCACCAGATATTTTATACTGGAGCTGTTTTCAAAAGATGCAGCTGAATCCGGACTCACTACAGAAGTATGAAGGGCCCATATACAGGTTTGATAATCAGCCCGTCCCGGTCGAGGGAGTTAAAACTCTTCCTATATATGTGGGCTCAGAACCATGCTTCAGAATGGCTTCCGTCACTTTCCTGGTTGTTAAGATGGAATCAGCTTTTAATGCTATATTAGGAAGAGCCACCCTGTGCGAGCTGAGGGCTGTCGTCTCACAACCCCATCTTTGCATGAAATTCCCAACTCCTCAGGGGGTAGGGGTGCTTAAAGGAAATCAAAAGATGGCCAGAGCCTGCTATCAAGATACTTTCAAAAAGGTTGAGCACGCTGCTGCCCCTTCAGGCTCCGAAAATTGCAGACCAACCCAGCTCGGTTAGCAAACGATGAGCATATCAAATATCGAGCACCGACCTGATGGTGTCGAGCAGAAAGCAGAGCCAGTAGAGCCAGTAGAAACGGTTCCTTTAAACCCAGATGTGCCAAAAAGGATGGTTAAGATCGGCACTAAGCTCACAGAAGAGGAACGTGCAGAGCTTCTGGAGTTTTTAAGCAGTAATCAGGATGTGTTTGCATGGACTACGGATGAAATGCCTAGCATCCTAGCGGAGTTGACAGTCCACAAGCTCAGCACGGACCCCACCAGAAGGCCGGTGGTGCAAAAACGCCCCCTTTTTGGCCTCGAGAAGCAAGCTGCCATAAACAAAGAGATACAAAAGTTGCTACAGGCAGGCTTCATCAGAAGAGTGGAGTACTCCGAGTGGGTGTCCAATCCCGTGCTCGTGAAAAAACCAAATGGCAAGTGGAGGATGTGCATTAACTTCACCAATTTGAATGAGGTGTGTCCAAAAGACCCTCATCCCTTGCCAAATGTGGAAAACTTAGTAGAGCGGGTAGCTGGGCATGAACGGATGAGTTTTCTTGATGCCAGCTTGTGTTACCACCAGGTCCAGCTGTTGCTAGACGACCAGGAAAAAAAAGCTTTTTACACTGGTGACGTAATCTACTGCTATGTCATGATGCCGTTTGGCCTCAAAAATGCTGAAGCAACATACCAGAAGCTGGTGCAAATCATCTTTAAGCTCAAGATCGGCAGAAACATAGAAGTGTATGTAGACGACATGATAGTCACCAGCGTTTGAGCTGGCGATCACATTGACGAACTGGACGAAACTTTTCAAAACTTGCGCCGAGCCCAAATGAAGCTGAATCCCTTGAAATGCACGTTTGCTGTGGAATTAGGGAAATTCTTAGGGTACGTGGTATCCAAGAAAGGAATCGAAATAAATCCAGAGAAAGTCCAGGCCGTTCAGCAGATGGAGCCTCCTAAGACTATAAAAGATGTACAGCGTCTGACAGGTCGGGTAGCTGCGCTGCACCGGTTTATAGCCAGATCGGCAGAAAGGTGCCTTTCGTTCTTCAAAACTCTGTGAGAGCCTAAAAACTTTCAGTGGACTGATAAATGTCAACAAGCGTTTGACGAGCTCAAACAATATCTGGCATCAGCACCCTTGCTGTCCAAACCTGTCGATGGGGAATGTTTATATCTTTATCTGGGAGTCACAGAAGAAGCGGTGAGTTCAGTGCTACTGAGGGAAGAGAATAAGAATTAGAAGCCTATCTGCTACGTGAGCAAGGTGTTACAAGGTGCCGAGCAGAACTACCCGCTTGTAGAAAAGGCTGCTTTTGCTTTAGTCTGCACAGCTCGTAAGCTGAGAGCTTATTTCTAGTCTCATCAGATTGTTGTCTATACCGATTTACCATTAAGAAAAATACTGCAGAAACCTGAGCTCTCTGGTCGGCTTATTGGATGAAGCGTCGAGCTGAGTGAATATGACCTGAAATTTCGGCCGCGTACAACTATAAAAGGCCAGGCCGTTGTGGACTTTCTGGTGGAGTGCATCTCAGCAACTAAGGAAGAAAAAGCACCCGAACACCCAGTGTGGGTTTTGTACGTAGATGGAGCTGCTAGTGTTGAAGGATCGGGGGCTGTGGCTGTGTTAGTGGGCCCAGATGGCTTTAAGTCCGAGCATGCACTGAGGTTCAAGTTTCAGACAACTAACAATGCTGCCGAGTATGAAGCCCTTATTTATGGTTTAAAGCTGGCAGCCGAGTTGAAGGTACAGAACATCCAAGTCTTCAGCGACTCTCAGCTCGTCGTAGGCCAAGTGAAAGGCAGCTGTGAAACCAGGGATCCACAGCTTGGTCGCTATGCCTCTGTGGTAAACAAATTAAAGTCAAGATTTGCTTCTTTTCAGATCAACAAAATACCCAGAGCAGATAACCAGCGAGCTGACGAGCTGTTAAAGTTAGCCTCATCGCAAGAGACCAACCCTCATCGGCCAACAACAGTGGAGGTACTCGATGCTTCGAGTTATACCTATTTCACAATCGAGTGTCAGTTGCTTAGCACGGATCCCTCTTCGCCGAGCTGGACTACCCCACTCATAAGTTATCTGCAAAGTGGCGAATTACCCGAAGATCTATCCGCTGCGAAGTTGATTAAACGTAGGGCGGCACATTTCACTTTGTTAGATAACCAGCTCTACAAACGAGCAGCCTCAATGCCTCTACTACGCTGCCTTACTCCTTACGAAGCTGAATACGCTATGAGGGAAGTTCATGAAGGAGTATGTGGCACGCACATCGATGGCAAAACGTTAGCTCGGAAACTCTTGAGGCATGGTTATTACTAGCCCACTATGGTCGAGGATGCGTAGAACTATGTCAAAAAATGTCCGACCTGCCAGTTCAATGCTGATGATATACACATGCCAGGTATCTGAGCCTGTTCCGAAGATCATGCAAACTTCCTGTTTGTTTATAAACTGAGCATAAGTATCTTCCTTGAAACAGGGGAAATGCGATCATCTCTCACGTCTCCCTGGCCCTTTGCTCAATGGGGTGTCGACCTGCTCGGCCCTTTCATCAAAGGCAAAGGAGGCTGCACTTTCCTGGTCGTTGCAGTGGATTACTTCACTAAGTAGATAGAAGCTAAACCATTATCCACGACAACAGAAAGGAAAATAGAAGATTTCTTGTTCAATTCAATATTTTGCAGGTATTCTTTGGTGACTTAGGTCATAAATAAATTATATGCAAACGTGGTTTGTAGCTCAGCTTGGTCATCTATGTGCAGGTTCGGCATACCTAAACGGATTATCGCCGACAATGGGCCACAGTTTCGAGCAGCAGCACTAAGATCGTTCTGTAACGACTATGGCATCGAGCTCGCCTTGACATCCGTGTATACTCCACAGTCTAACGAACAAGCCGAGTCGGCCAACAAAATCGTCTTATGAGGCCTCAAGGCACGTGTTGTAGCTGCACATTCAAATTGGGTTGACGAGCTCAATAAAGTGCTCTGGTCTTGTCGTACTACACCCAGCTCGGCCACGGGTGAAACCCCTTTCAGCCTGGCCTATGGAGCTGAGGCTGTCATCCCAATTGAGGTTGGATTGCCATCTGATCGAGCGGGCTGGCGTGACGACCTCAACAATGAGCAACTGTTGAGAGAAAACCTAGACTTAGTGAAAGAGGTCAGGGAGATGTCTAGAATAAGAAACATGGCGCATCAAAGTCGTGTTGCAAAATTTTACAACAAAAGAGTTCGAGCTCGCCAGTTTCAAGTCGGCGATCTGGTCCTACGTAAAGCTGGGTTAACTAACACTCATTCACACATGAGCAAGCTCGCTCCTAATTGGGAAGGCCCCTATATGGTTATTCAAGTTAAACCACATGGCTCTTATGTATTAGCAGATATACGGGGACGTCAATTGCCTTACATTTGGAACATACAGAATCTTAGAAAATTTTACAGTTAACCTGTATACTATTCTTTTATTCAAGTTGTTATTCGACAGTTGTAAACAATGATATACCAAAAATACAACAAAAATTCAAAGGAAAACTCATTTTTGTATTTCATCAAAGATGTTTACATTGAAGGTACATATGATATGAATCCATTGATCAAATACAAAAATGCAAAAGCGAAATACAAAAGATCAAAAGAAAAACCCTAAATCTAGTCATCCGTCAGATCGACGGGCATAGATGCATCAGCAGCAGCTGCAGGAGAGCGAGCTGGAGTAGACCGATCTGCGGGCTCAGAGGCTGGTGCGCTGACGGGCGAGCTAGCTGGCACCACAGCAGGCTGAGAGTTGGGTGGGGTGCTTGAAGGTTCCTGCTCAGCTACAGGAGCACCCTCTACCCATGCGTCAAAGGAGGGTAGCCCTGTTGGATCCTCCCCGTCCACAAGGACCTGAGGAGGCTAAACAGGCACTCCCTCCTCGTTGAGGTCCCACATCAACCGTACCGTGGCGTCGACAAGGGGAGCAAGACTCTTCTTCTGCTTGTTCAGGTCCTCCCCGTCAACGAACACCAGTTCGCCAATCGGGAAGTCCGGGCAGTGTTGCAGCACCTTTCCACGGATCTCGTTGTAGATCTCCATGGTTACATTTGCAGACGCCACCGCCACGGCGTCCTGAAACGTAGCCGAACCCACGAACCATTCCGCCCCTTGAGCCCGGGCAATGCTGACAGAGCGTGCATGGGAAGTCTTCAGCTCGTTCAGCGCCTCCCCGGTAGCAGTAAGGTTCCGGTCCACCTCGGCGACCTGGTGCCTAAGGGAGCTCAGCTCGTGCTGAGCACGGTCCCTATCGGCCTCAGCCTTCTTCGCCCGTTCCTCAATCCTGGCGGCCTCGTCCTTCGCCACCTGGATTCTGCTCTCTTTTTCAGCTCGAGCGTGCTCCAACTCCTCCCTGAGCTCATTATTCCGGTGGGCGAGCTCGTCCGCCGGCTCTCGGCAGCCGCAGCCCGGTTTGCCATTTCAGAGCCTTGCAGACGATTCACATCGTCCACAAGGCTAGCCTTCTCAGCAGCCAGCTGTTTGCATTTTGAACCGAGCTCGCCGTTCTGTGAACGAGCCTCCTGCTCACTCTCGTAGAGCGCTATAGCGTAGCTGAATGCCTGCCAAACAGCAACAATTGTAAGTACCTAGTAAGGAAAAATAAAACACTTAAGCAAGTACGAGCAAATACTTACATCCATCAGTTTGAACATGGCGACTTGGCCGCCATGTTACTGCACAAAAGCTTTTGCCCGCCGACTATCCGCTGGGGGCACAAAACTGTGCATGGCTTGCACCATGGCGGGCTGGCACTCCGCCCGCACATAACTGAAGCCCTCAGGATAAGCAATCCTGGGGCCCAACATCGAAGCCGATGCAGAGCCGGGCTCTATTGCATCCCGCGCAATCACTGATGGTGCGTTGGGTGAACGCACGGTTGCAGGACGGGCCACCTGCGCGGGCTAAGTCCCCCCCCTTGTTCTGCGCCGAGCAAGGGGGACCTCATCTTCTTCGCTCTCAGTCTCCTCGCGTGCACGCCTACGTGCACTCGGGGCCGCAGCATCAGCTCTGTGTTCAGCCCGCGGCCTAGATGCCGAGCTGGACCCTCGATGGGACGAGCTGCGCGATTGAGGCGCGGCTAGCGGTCGCTCGTCTGACCGCGTCTGTCTCTATGTGGTGCTGCTCGGCCCGCGGTCGCGGGAGCTCTGTGCTCGTAGACGTTGGCGTTCGAGAATGCTGCTCATTTCTCCTACACAAAAAAATGCATAAGACTCAGCCCGGCTAGAATTCATACCATATGAGAAAAATATACCTTCTGTGAACAGGTTTGCCACGTCGACAAACCCGAACACGGCGAGCAGCTCCGGGGTAACCAGGGCCTATAGATCTACTAAATTTCACGTCTTGCGTGCTCTAACAGTCGTTTCTTGAGGTCCGTGTCCCGTGGCAGCAGTTGGGGATAATTCACGTGCGCATTTGGCGTACGCCATTCCGCTAGTCGGGCAGTGAGGTCATTGCTTACCCTCTCTGTTCGCGTGTCGCGAAAGAAAATGAACTGCATTTTCCACCGCGCCACTTTATTCCTTACGTTTTTGAAGAGCTGGCTCTTGTCCCTCCTAGAGAGGTAGTACCACTTCTCTCCTTTTGCGTCGGACACAACCGGCACTGGAACAGCGACCTGAACACTATCGCCTTGGCTGGTACCTCTAGTCTCGCACACAACAGCATAAAGCCCACGATGAACCTGATGCTGTTGGGCGTCAGCTGCGTCAAAGGCAGCTCGTAGTCTGCAAGCAGGTCGAATACCAGTCCGGGCAAGGGAAATCGCAGACCAGCGTCGAAATGATCTGCATACACAGGTATCCAGCCCGTCTGCAATACCGAGCAAGCCCTCTCGTTCTGCCCACCAGTTCGCACCAATATTGTCCTGGGGATTTGGTATTCCCTTATCATCTCCTCCAGCCTCTTGTACCCACTTATTAAGGGCGCGTTGTCCGCTACTTCGTGATGAAGCGCCGCCCTGAATCTAAATCCGGCAAGCAGATCCTTAGGAGCCTTGCGTATGTTACTCAGTCTGCCCGGGAGTACCTTATTCTCCCATTCTCCAGCCGCGGGCAGACCCTGTTCGTTACCACCTACGTTCTCCGGCTCTTTCTCATGATTTGACGAATCCCCAGAAGGCGAGCTGCTGGACGGTGAAGCGTGGTGGCCGTCACCATTATCTCCGGCGCTTGAACCGGCGCTGCTCTCTGGCGTCATTGTCTCCGGCAAATCCTGCAGACACGATGGTACTATCATCACGATAGGTTCCGCGGCAATCACCCCCTCTTCTTCCTCCCCACCCTGGTTACCCCGTAGCTCTCTCAATTCTCTAAAGAAATCCATTTTTACCTTTTGAATGATGTGCAAAGTGATGACCTTATGCTCTGTTCTTCAAAACCCAAACGTTGTGCTGCAGAGAAACTCGTTGAACTTACACAAGCAATGAAATGAAAATGGAAAAGGGAATGGTTACGATAGAAACAAAACCAAAATGGCCGTGTTAAATGCCGTACGCGTGTCTCTGATGCGTCAATAGGCGTCTCACACATGGTAGGCGTTTAACCGCCTTTTGCATAACGTGCGCCGCCTTTGGCTGTCACGTTCCTCAAACGCTGCGCCAGCATTTATGGCGAGGAAGGTAAAGAGATACGGAAGAGCAAGCGTATCTCCTCAGAGATCTAGTCAGAGACGGTTGATTAAAAAATCTCCCAAGATTCAGATCGGCCAAGACTCAGGTCGGGCAAACGTATCTCCTCAGAGATCTGGTCAGATGGTGACACGTTTTATTTGGTCGCTACATGAAGGCCAGCTCGTCCAAGGTCAAAAATTGGCACTGCCTATTCGGCCATCTCAAATCGTTCTGCAGGTGAGGTCGTCTCATCCCAAGTAGTCCACATTTACCAGGTCGTCACAAAAGTGACTGCTTGTCCAACGTCGTAAATCATTTGCTATAATTCAGATCGTAGCAAGTTGATCTGTTTCTTTTCACAATCCATCCTAGCCCGTCACGGTATCCAAATTTATTAGCTCGATTACATGCGTGGCAGCTCATGAAAAATCTTAGACGTAATCAAGTCTTAGATCGTTCTGGGGGAGAGGCCGCTCCTTCTCGGCTCGTCATTATGACTGACCGACAGCATCATCCGGTCGCTTCAGTATCTTTGGTAGTAGTCATGGATCAGGTCGTTATACGTTCCCTTACTCGTCGAAATAGCAAGTAGCACCTTGTACGCATGACTATTCACTGGGCGAGCTCATCTGTCCTGAGCCACTTCAGATCGCTGTTATATCAGGCCCGCACTAATATGGTTATAGATGCTTTCAGCTCGCCTGCACACTCTCAGCCTCGTGAGCTCGCCCCTTTTCGTACAACCCTTAGCTCGGCCGTCATCCAGGTCGGCCACAAGCTGTTAAAGCTCTGTCATTGTCACTAGTTAGGGCGCGAGCCCACAGACACCCCCAGCCCAGTTCGTCAACCGAACGCCAGAGGGGGAGTAATGTTGGAATAGGCCTAACATCCAAATAGGGCCCATGCATAACGGGCCTAGGTGGCCACCTAGGCCCAACATCCAAACAGGGTTATGCATAACGAGCCTAGGTGGCCACCCTTCAGCCCAAGCTAAAGGGGGCACCGTACCAGCATGCTCAAGTGACCAGCACCACGTGGTCCAATGTGATGCTCACACGGACAGGTGCAGGTCAGCACTTGGGGGTTATAAATACCCCCCAACTACCTCCTATGAAGGTAATTAATCTCTACGCTTCTCTCTCTGCAATTACTCCTTGAGAGTCTCTCTCTCTAGACTATTGAATATTGCTGACTTGAGCGTCAGAGTGTTTTCCCCGAGGAAACAACCTCGGGATTTTCAGGTATAGGAGCAGCTAAGGACTTCAACAATGTTGGATTGCGAAGCTGCCCAAACAGTAACTAACAATAAGATTAAACAATGGTGAACCAACCCTTCGAATCTAATAATTTATTCTCAAGTTTTAATATTGAGATTTAGTTAGTTAAAAATTTAACTTTCATTAACAATTTGAAAAATTCTTCAATTTTCAAAAATTTCCCAATGTTTAATAATAATAATAATAATAATAATAAGATCAGACTATGGAAAAAAAAGACTTGATATGATAACTTTGAAAAGATAGGAACAAGTATTTATAGGGTTATTTGGGATTTTGATTTGAAATTAATTAGTTAATAATTTTATTTAATTTGATAGTTAATAATTATTCTTTAGATTGATAGTGATGGGTCTGCCCAAAGTAGGTTGGATAGATTTCTTCTTTCTGAAAACTTTCAAGAGGCTTGAGGTGACTGTGTTCAAATAGCTTTCAAGAGAAGCATAAGTGATCATTGCCCTATTAGTCTTAGCTCAAGCAATGCCAATTGGGGGCCTAGACCATTTAAGTCGATTGACAGTTGGACTTCACATCATGAATTTGGTAAAATGATACAAAGTTTGTGGAACTCCTTCCAAGTTGAGGGATATTGGGGTTTCAAATGTAAAGAAAAGCTAAAGGCTCTCCGAATGCACCTGAAGCAATGGAACAAGGATGTGTTTGGTAATATTGATAGCCAACTAGATGAAGCCTTAAAGAATATTGAGGCTATTGACATCAAATGTGAAGGCGAGGATATTACAAAGGATGATATGCTCAAAAGGAAGGAGGGAATTGAAAACCTTTGGCAATGTTTAAAGAAAAAAGAAAGTTTGTGGAGGCAAAAGTCTAGAGCTAGTTGGATTAAAGATGAGGATGCAAACTCTCGTTTCTTTCATAGAATAACAAATGGGAGAAGGCAGAGAAATATGATTCATGGTGTTGATGACAAAGGAACCTAGATTGATGATCCTGATCAGGTTAAGTTAATCATCTTGGACCACTTTAAAAATCAATTTTCCTCCCAACCTCAAAATCGATCATCTTTGGAGCATATGTTCTTTAACCGCTTATCTAGAAAGGACAGAGAAATGTTGGAGGCTGAGTTTACTAATGAGGAAATCCAAGAAGTAGTCTTCTCTTGTGCAAGTGACAAAGCCCTTGGACCTGACGGTTTCAACTTCCACTTTATAAAGTCTGTATAGAGCACTATTGAAGGAGATATCACTAACTTCATCAAAGAATTTCACAAGTATGGAAGGTTGGTCAAAGGTATCAATGCTTCATATATCACCCTTGTTCCCAAGAAGAAAAATCCCACGACTTTGAAAGAGTACAGGCCGGTTAGTATGGTTGGGAGCCTTTATAAAATTTTAGCTAAAGTTTTTGCTAATAGGCTACGGAAAATCATTGGAAAGGTTATCAGCATGACCCAATCTGCTTTTCTAGAGGGAAGGCAACTTATTGATAGTGTCTTGGCACTCAATGAACTGGTGCATGATTTCAAAAGAAGGAAGGAAATGGGCATCTTGTTTAAGGTAGACTTTGAAAAGGCTTTTGACTCAGTTGACTGGGATTACCTTGATTCTATGCAGTCTTCCTTGGGGTTCGGAGACAAATGGCGTGGGTGGATTAAAGAGTGCTTAACTTCTGCATCTATTTCAATTCTTGTTAATGGGAGCCCCACGCAGGAATTCAAAATGCAAAAAAGGCTTAGGCAAGGTGACCCCCTTTCTCCTTACCTTTTTTTAATAGTTGCTGAAGGTCTGCATGCTCTTGTTCATGAAGCTGAAAAGAAAAATCTCCTTACTGGTATAGTTGTTGTTAGAGATTTATCTGTTTCCCACCTCCAATTTGCTGATGACACTATTCTCCTTGGGGAAGCTTCTCTTAAGTCAATCAGAGCATTCAAATTTATCTTTAGATGGTTTGAAATTATCTCAGGGATTAAAATAAACTTCAGCAAAAGTACCTTGTATGGTATTAATATTGAGGAGAATTGACTTAATATGGCTGCCTCTACCCTTAATTCAAAGTGTGAGCACCTGCCCTTCCTTTTCTTAGGACTCCCTGTTGGTGGCAACCCTCATCATCTCAGATTCTGGAAACTAGTGGTTGAGAAGTTCTAGTCTAAGTTGGCAACTTGGAAGGGAAAGCTTTTATCATTTGGAGGACGCATCACACTCCTCACGTCGGTACTTTTGGCTCTCCCTCTTTTTTACCTTTCTATTTTTAAGGTCCCTAAAGGTGTTGTTAGTGAGTTAGAGAAAATAAAAAAAAAACTTTGGTTAAACCCCTATTTTGGTCCCTGAACTATTGTACGGACCCCCGATTTGGTCCCTAAACTAAAGAAATCCCTAATTTGGTCCTTGAACTATTGTACGGACCCCTGAGTTGGTCCCTAAACTATTGTACGGATCCCTGAATTAGTCCCTAAACTATTATACGGATCCCCAATTTGGTCCCTACTGTTTACCAATTTAGCCCCAACTTGGTCCTTCTGGGTTAAATGCTAGATTTGGTCCCTCAACTTTAGTGGTTTGCACATTTTTGGTCCCTTAACAATTTTTTGCACTTTTTTGATCCCTTAACTATACGAAATGCACTCCGTTAGTCCTTCTGTTAGATTGAGCCGTTAACCCTGCTTAGGTGGTATTTTTTATATTTTTTTTGATGATGTGGAGAGCAAAATTTAAAAAGATGATGATTTGCGTAACACTTTTGTCATGTCACATGCCACATGGCGAAACCGCACTAAATCCATTCAATGGGTCCCACATCACCATTAAGAATTGCTTCTTTCCCCATCGATTACTGTTTTTATTCTTTTCCGGTGCGGTTTTTATTCTTTTCCGGTGCTCTTTCCATTTTTAAGATTTAAGTTCGACAGAAT
>BPVZ01000069.1:183626-196818 GCA_020521535.1 Rubroshorea leprosula | reverse complement strand
TTCAGGGACACTTGGGGCAATTAGGTTCTTAACTATACTAGAGAGATTGGTCGGTCGTCAATCTTAGTGGCGGAATTATGGGCTATAAAAGATGGTCTTCATCTGGCTGTGATAAATGTTTTTTCTCATTGATTGTTGAAATTGGCCCTCAGGCTACTGTACATTTTCTGTTTAAACTAAAGATCCCTCAGATTCTCATCCGCTTAACTCGCTTTCGTATGCCTGTAGGAACCTCCTACAGCTATAATCCCTCATGTGAGGATCACCCATGTGGTGCGTGAATCAAGTACGGCAGCAGATATTATGATTAACATGGGGCACAATATTTTGGATGAATTCTCTGTTATTTATTTTATTCTCTAAATGGTTAAATGTACTTGTATTACACGTGTATCACATAAGTATTGAAACCAATTATTATTGTAAGAGTTTAGGGACTTTAACCTGAGATGCTATTAGACCAATTGTGAGTTTTTTGTTTGTATTATTTTAATTGATATTAAAATGGTTATTTTTTTTTGTAAATATGAGTCCTATATTACTTGAAGTGGATGTTATATATTTGTATCTCAATCTATACAATTTTACTTAGTTTTTTATTTTGTTATGGAACATCCTTTGTTTCTTTATTTTTTATTTATTTATTTTTAAAAAACTCACACATGAATGATATGAAAACTTTACTTCTAAGGCTCACTCATTGAAATTTTTTACATTAAAACAATGATGGAATGAAGTTTTTTTTTTTTTTTTAATTTATGGTTATATCATAGGGTTAATTGCTTAACCCTAAATTTAATTTTTTAAATTAATTAATATTAATTTAACCAAACTCTTATTAATTTTTTTCAATAGAATTGAAATGAAATTTTTATTTGATATGAGAAAGAAATATTTTCATATGATATGAGAAAGGATAAAACATAGGGATGCCAGATGTGCATAATCGTCTAAATTTTTGTGCCTTGCGTTCATGAGATGAATTACCAGGAACTGCAAATCAGACACTGAGATAAATATCCTGAGGTTGGTTCAAAATGTAACCTCCTCTATTGAAATGTTTGGGCAATTCAGTTCACTTTTTCACACAAAAAAATTATGAGAATGTTATTTTAGATTGCAACATTTCAAAAATTATGTAATATTACTAAAAATTTTTAACAACAAAAATGTATTGTGCACATGTTTTTGTTTTATTTAATAATTTATATTTTATAATTTAAATTACAAAATAAAAAATTCATATAACGAAAGTCACTAGATTAAAAATTAATTATAAGCATGGATGTGGTTTTTTATAATGAAAGATTTAGAGCATGTATAATATGACATACTCTCTTTATGTGTTTTTTTTTTTTTAAATATTTTTTTGGTATTCTCCTATGTGCTCTTTTATAAAAAGGAAGCAGAGTTGATTTTTTATCTATTAAAGCAATTAAAAAAGACAGTCGAGCCATTTGCATGGAGCTTAGCTTTCTCAAATTTTTTAATGATTATTTTTATTTCATTATTTATTTTGAATTACATGTCATGTTATGCACGTGTAATGTAGTTGTCAATGAAATCCTTCAGTGGTGATCTCTTAAATTTCAAAAACAAGAAGAAAAAATGGAGAAAAGTTCAAAAAATTTGGTTTTACTCGACCTAATACTGGTTTTTGGTTTTTAGACTCCAATAATAACCAAAACTCGCCAAGTAGGAATTCGATTATAATCAAACCTGAGTGAAATAACCAAAAATTTGGCCCAAAACCCATCAATCATAATTTTGGTTAGTTTCAAATATTTTTCGACTGTAAATTTTTCCAGTCATCGCTACTAGCCTCACTTGCTGAGGCCTAATGGTCATACTTCTATTAATGAATAACTAGTTTGTGCATGACCCTGCAAATGCAAGGAGCATCTCTAATTTTTCTTTAACCTTAAAAAAAAAAAAAAAAACTATAAATGAATTATTGAGTTCACTTAAAAAATTTATAACAATATGAAATTTTAATCAGTTCAAAAAATAATTAAATCAAATTTTCATTAGCTTTTTCATCTATCACTAAATCAAAACCTTTTTTTTTTTTAAATTACATAATTAAAAACAACATTTTTTAATTTTTTTTCAACTCACACTCAGTTGTGTTGCAATTAGCACGCAAAATCTCTTCTTTACTTTTAAAAAGGTAACCATTATGTCATTTTGATTGTTCTGCGAACCCCATAACTTTTAAAATTCATTTGATGGTACTGTATACAATACTTTTTGTAACTTTTACATTTAATAAATTATGTGTATGTATTTTTTAAAAAAATATAATACAAAAATTATTTTATCCAAAATTAATAAAATTTTCAAAATACCATTGTCAATCATATTTCTTTTCCACTTTGATCACGTAATATAAACTTTCTTCATATCAAACAATTCCAATTACACAAGAACATCAATTTCTTCATAATCTTGTGTTATTATCCACCATAAACTTTAATTCAACTAAATTACTTTTTACCATAATTATTTTCACTATAAATTCCATCCGCTCTTGAACTATTCTCACTTCCTAGGTTTGATAATTGTAAGGGGTTTTGTCACATGAAAATTTTCTAGACACTGTAATTAGTTGGTTAAGAGGGAGAGAATTGTTATAGGAATATCCTATTTTTTCAAATAAATACGCTTTTTTTTTTTTATGAATTTGATGTTGTTAGTTTTGTTACAATAAAATTTAATAAAGAAAAATTATTTCCAATTTAATTGGTTAAAACTGACCATACATTACATATTAAATTATTAATTAGTTAATTTTACTTAATAGTGTATCTAATTGAGTAATTTTATCATAAGTAGTTTTTTAAAATATAATTATCAAATACTAAAATATTTTTTTGTAGCAATACAGTATAGCATTGTTAAATTAAGTTTTAATTTACTACAATATATACTATTAGTTTTACTACAAACCAAATGTCTTTTTTCCACGTACATACAAAAAGATATGAAGTAAATAAATGATAATTACTAAAATAACCTCTATACGCAAAACTTTTTCTTATAAAAAATATAAAATATAAATTTCGATGACTTAAATCCGATTACACTTTGAGTTTTAAGGTTTTGCAAAGGTTGAGTAAAACAATTATTACTTAGTATTTTTTTTTTAACAATTTTGACATTATTTACAAGTATATATGGGGAGGAAGAAAATAAATTCCGTGTAGTCCAAACACGTCACTCATAAGAGATGAACAATTCTAAACTATGATTTAATACCGTTGAACCGAAATGAGTCATTTAATTATTACTTAATAGTAATAATAGAGAAAATGAACAATTAAAATGTCTCAACGTTTAGAAAAAGGAGCCATACTATAAAGGTCTTAGTAACTAAACTGTAATTAAGATATTTTAACAATTTGTAAATTTTTTTAATAATAAAGGGCAAGATCATGCGCCTACAAAGAGCCCCATTTAGTCTGGCCTTCAAGCCTGCAAAGCCCATAAAATACATAAACTCGGACATCTCAGACAGGATCCGACCCGTATTTGGAGTGCCCTCTTTCCCCTTTTCCCTTTCCTCTTTCTTCTTTCGGCAGAGTTCACACTGTCCAATCATCTTTCGACCTAAATTCAACTACAATCAGAAAACAGAAAATGGGGAAGAAGATGCTGAACCACGAAGAACAGCGTAAGCTGTTGGACCTCCTGAAATCGGCGTCGGAACAACGGCTGATGGAAGAGATCTTGTCCGAATTCTTCAGCAACGCCGACCTCCGCCTGTTCAATATCTGTTACTCTCTCTCCCTACTTTTACAGGTAAAGATAAACACTTCTTTCCCCTCCTCTCTCCGTTTCCATGGATTTTATGTACTTGATTTCACTGGTTTCAGCGTAATAAAGTAATTAGGGTTTCGCTTGTTGATTTCGGAGTTTTTTTTAAAGAGCTTTCTAGAATTTCTAGCTTATTGTTTTCTTTACTGTCCTTTGTTTGTAGTTTACGTGTACTTCTCGTATTCTGGGATTAATGGAAGCTGCTGTTAGATTGCTAGAGTAAAACTGGGTTTAAAAAGGGGCATTTTTATCTTTATAGAATTTAAATTTTAAACCTTTACTGGGTTTTAATTGTTCAAAATAATCTGGAATTATCAGGTTGAATTTACACACATTCTGTACTTCAATTTTATCATGAAGACTATACACGAAGAATATTATTGCTATGAGATAATGAGAGTGGCTCTTTGCACTGTTGATCTGGCTTATATATGCAATCTTTATAACTTGTTTTGATTTTGGATTCCATACATTGGAGTTTATTTTTAAAAGACTTCTAAGATTTGCAGTTGACTTCTGAAGATTTGCTCTTAAGATCTCCTGCCTGTTACATTTGGCTGTCTGCCTATTTAAATCTTCAATTTTGTTATTTTTTTATTTTTTTTATGTTGGGTTAAGACTGGAAAATGAAAACTAACTACTCGCTTTTATTTTCTATTAAGTTGGAGATGATTACTCAGTAGGTTTACTTAAAATAATCTCTCTCTTTTTTCTTTTTCTTTTTATCATTAGTTAATTCAAGTTATGAATTATTGTCTGCTTTGCTAGCTCAGACGTTAATTATGGCCTTCATTTGGCCATATATAAGATGTAAGCTTGATTACTCCTAATCTTCTGATTAGTGAAGGATGTGAGTAATGCTAGATATTTTGAGTATATGGTAGCTCTGCTGAAACTTGTGTAATACCAGTTTCTGAGCAAGGATACTTAGCCAACAGGATTATGCTTGCATTTTATATCTTTGGATTTTCATGGAAATTTGGAGGTTTTTTTTACCAAGAACATAATGAAGGTATTTGTGAAAATGGTTCGATCATCAACCACTGCTGACCAATTGGATGTGTAATTGCAGGACAAAAGACAACTCAGTTCTTCCGAGCGATTGGTTGCATTTGCTATTCTTCATCAGAGTTATTCCTCCCAAAAGCCTTCTGCAAACCCATTTATATCTTTTCTTGTAAATGTAGGCTAAGTATCCAAGCCCTGTTATGCTTAATTTCATGGCTTTCTGGTCTAACAAAGTTTGTTATGTGGAATTATACTGACCATACATATTGGGGAATTGGCCCAGTACATCTTAATTTCATGGTTTCTCTCTCCCTCTCTCCCTTTCCATCCCTCTCATAACAGTATTCAAGTATTCTCTCATTCTATATTATCAACTTTCTGGTTGATTCAACTTGCATGTACATTTTTTTGGGCTATATTTTTGTGTCTATTGGTACTTTCCAATGATTTACAATGGTAGTGTATGTTTCTGTTTTTTATAAGATCAATTCTTTGTTTCTTGTATCTTTGGTACAGGCTGCATGTGATGATAAAGCTGAGAAATTTGAGAGGGCATTCATTATCCATTTGTTAGGCTCTGGCAGCTCCAACAACAGTAAAGAGGTTTTTTTTTTCGCTTTAGAGACTTATGGTTCTTGAAATGATATGATTATATTCCTTGGATTATTTCTATCTAATTCTAAAATTGTCACCCCTTTAGGGACTCTAGCAATAAGTTGGAAATTTTCAATTTTAGTTGCATGGTCTGTTGGTTATATTAGTAAATCAAATTTGTTGATTATTGAACATTTGAACCTGGATTATTAAAGCCTTTTCTTTATACACCCCTTTATTTATTTTTTTTTTTCACCAAAAAACTTGCAGTGATGCATTTTTTCATTTCCCTGAATTTGGAATAAACTTATACCATGTTATACATTTAGTAAACCTTTTTGTTTTCTAGTCACCACCCAGTCCCAGTGACCACTATTTATCCCTGACAACCATATCCTGAGATCAATCACCACCACTGTTAGCACCGTCAATCCTCATTGAAAAGTTTTTTCATTGATTCCCAAGTGACTACCACTGCCAAACCTCTGCGCACCTTTCTTGGTTATGAAAAATCAGCTTTTGATCATAAGTTATTTATAAGGAGATATATTAAATAAAGTAATGAAATCTTTTATCATCTTTATATTGAAAATTGTTTCTTGGCACAAATGGTGCCTTAGCTGTAATGACTTTGTATCTCTTCCTCATTAATTTGACAGTTTCTTAGGCACATAGGTATACTGAACATGCCAATCTCATAGCCTCTTGACGCTTTATGCTTTGGTGTTTGCTTGTGTTGTATCTATGTGACTTGCTTGCAAGCTATTCAGGCTTGACTTATTATTTTTATAAATCAACAGAGCTTGTATTGTGGTCGAGCATAAATAAATGAAACAAGCTTGACCTTCACATGTCAATGAGATCAGTTTCATGTTCTCGAGGCTGAGTTTGGATCATTTGTATAATTTTTTATATGTATAAAATGAAGTTTGGTAATAAAGATTATTGAGATCTAGTCTAGGACTCCAGGCCCAGCTATTTAGTTAGGTGGTCAAGCTGAAGGCTGGTATATTGGTTCAAATTAATTTTGAGCTTAGAGTCAATCTTGACAGTATTTGGGTTAGCTTGGCTTTTCTTCACTCTTAGATGGACAGTATTTGATGTTACTATGTTGGTAGATGATTATCCTTCACTGATTTGGATATTATGATGAAAGGCTGGAAAGAAACTACACTATGTTGAACTTTAACTTGTTCTAGTTTGGCTCTGACAGTCTACTCTGTTAAATTTATGCAGGCTTAGTTTCAAGCTCAAGCTTGATTCAAAGTTTGATATTCTAATCAGACTCAACTTTGAGCCTGATATTATTATAAATTTTAAAAAATACATAAATATATTCATATAATTTATTATTTAATATAAAATCATGCTATTTATAAATGGTCATCAAGCTGGACCATGAGCCTTTTATCCAGAAATCTCCAAATTTGATTTCATGGTTGCCCAAGATTGAAGCCCGACTGTGATCTTGCTTGACTTAAGCCTGAACTGTTTACTGAGGTCTCTGTTTGTTTGCAACCCTAGTTGGATGGATGTTTTCTTGATGTTTGTGTCAAATTAGAATCTTTTGGTTATCCACTGAAAGCTTAGTTGAATTCAGAAAATTATCCCATAATCTTTCTTTTCGTCATTATGGTTTTGAGAATGGTTTCTTGTTGCAGATTGTGAAACTGTCTGCTGCAGATTACATCAAAAGCTTTGATCCTTCCTCTCATGTAAGTTAGTGCTGCTTACAGTTGCGTCAATGAGTTGATTAATATTGGACCATAAAATTTTTCTTGTAACCATAGTGGTGAAATAGCTTGATGGATATTTGCTGCATTAATTAGTTCTTTCCTCCCCCATCCCCCCTTTTGTGTATTTGTTCTAGTTCTTATTAAGCTGATTAATACATGTTAATAATCTGTTTAATATCAGGCTTTTCCACAACGAGAGCAGCTGCAGCAGCAGTACTGTGATAAAGTGCATCCTGAACCGTATACTTCAACTTTTAAAATTGCTGCCATAAGAAATGTGTTGTCAGACCCTGATGTTCCCTTTGGTTGTGATGCAAATTCACCAGAGTATGTATCTTGGCAGTGAAAGATTCTTGAGATGTTTATTGTTATTTTTCTTATTTTATGTTGTTTCAAGCATGAAGCATCACATTTTAGGTTCAATTCGCAACTTGGAGGCAAACCTAAACTTGGATCTGGGGATAGAGATGAAGCTGTAAATGGTTTGTTGGCAAATATGTCTGTAGGAGGATTAAGTCCTTGCTTGATCAGGCCTATTCCACCAATGTTCCCTGTAGATGAGAGGGAGGTAAGAGGTATTTTAGGATTAAATATTTAATTGGTTTTTAAAGTTTGCTCTCTCTCACCTATGCTAAACATTTTTCAGCTCGTCTGGCTCAATCCTGATAATAATCACGGGCTTCAATGGGATCATGGTATGTGTGCGGATGCTAGCAGGGGAACAGCTGTTAGAGACTTGATTGCAAAGGCTTTGAAGGGTCCACTTGCACCTCCACTACAAGAGGTTCATACAGTTCTGCATTTATGTACTTATCTACACACTTGTCCATGCTTTAAATGATCTTTCCCTGGTGTGGTTTGTGGACTCTGAATCAGATCCTAAAATTAGTGACAATTTGACTGGTTCAATTTATGACGTGTTTAAACATCTCTCTCTGAATTGTGATTTTTCTTAAGATAACATTTGGTGCCATAAAACTCCTTATCTCTCTGTTAGCATTAAACATATTCCATCTTGATTCTAGATTGGAATTCCATTTTGCTTAATTATGATCTTCATCCCATGATACATTGATATTACAGCTGAAAGCTGGTTTTGTATGTAACCTTGATGTAACATTTTCATTTTGTTGGTTCAGTTGTTGAAAAACTATCTTTATAACTTATTCAAAGTTTTACCTTTTTATGTATTTACTGTAAAGTTATAGCAAAAATTGGAGGAGCTGTTCAATTTTGGATCAGTTGATTTGGATCCCTCAACCATTTGTAGGATACTGAAGGCATCCTGTTTTGCTGGGTTTATCTTATGTCATATGTAGATAAAATGTGTGTTTAATCTTAGTATAAATAGATTTTCTGATGTCTTTACAATTTCATGCTAGGTATCTGTTACATCTATAATTTTAAAACTGAATGAGATCAAACTTTCTTTTTTTAATCATCACACAGCACGTCCTGGGGGAGCTAGCCAATGACCCAAAGCTTGTATATCATTGTGGGCTGACTCCAAGGAAGCTGCCAGTATGTTATTTGAAAACTTCAGTCTCATTTATAATTGATGCAATGTTGCCTTGGCATTCAACCCCCTCCTATTGTTTTCAGGAACTAGTTGAAAACAATCCTGTCATTGCAGTCGAAGTCTTAACCAAGTTGATAAATTCACCTGAAATTGCTGAGTGAGTGTTTGGTGCATTGATAAAGCTTTTAATTCATTCAATAATTTTTTCTTTTGACATATAAATGTATATATGCAAGCAGGTATTTTACAGTTCTGGTTAACATGGACATGAGTCTACACTCAATGGAAGTTGTGAACAGACTCACAACAGCTGTCGAACTTCCAAAGGAATTTGTCCGTATGTATATAATCAATTGTATTTCATCCTGTGAGAACATCAAGGTACCCAGTCCTTAAACATGTTTTTGGTTCTTTTCTTGCTAGTTTGTAATTCAATGGGAATCCCACAGCTAACAAGTGGGAAATGTAATAGCACTTTTGTTTTAGTAATGGAAACGGATTGGTTATTTTGGTCTAAAAGAATCTTATGTGAAGTGTATCTACCCCAATAAAATGTCTGTAAAGAAAGTGAACTTGACGCAAGCCCACCATACCCCCTAACCTGTCCCGTGTCAGCAGTTTTATAAAATTATATTTTGCAAAACCTTATGGAGGATGGTTCTCGTGTATCTTATTCTTAGGTCCTCCATTTTATTGAATCTGTTCTAAGCAGAATACTCCTACCCAACCTGCTTTATGCTTTAAATTTTTTGAAGTTACTGAGACAATAATTGGTGGCTCTGATGTGCAGGCGAGTATTATCTTTACATTAACAAGTTTCTGTTATGTTTCAGGATAGGTACATGCAGAACAGACTTGTACGACTTGTATGTGTTTTTCTGCAGAGTTTAATCAGGAACAGAATTATTGATGGTAACTTGTCTTATGAACTCATCTGCTCGCTTGATTAACTACTGATAACTTTTACTTGTACCATCAAAATTTAGTATCATGCTATGAAGTTTATCTGCTACCAATATAGAAGTTCTTGCTGATGTGCATGCAATGCTGCAATGCTCAATTGATTATTTACAAGTTTTATGCTGTATATCTTTTTATTGTTTCTTATTATATAGTGGTTCATTTTCTTTTGCTCTTCTTGCAGTTAAGGAATTATTCATTGAGGTTCAAGCCTTCTGCATTGAGTTTCCAGGAATTCGCGAAGCAGCTGGATTATTTAGGCTTTTGAAAACCATAGAATCCTCTTCTTGAAGTTAAGGACTTATCCATTGAGGTTCCAGCCTTCTGCATTGTGTTTTCACGAATTCGCGAAGCAGGTGGATTATTTAGGCTTTTGAAAACCTCGAAATCTTAAGCAGTGAATTTGATTTTCCTTCTCTAAATTCTTTTCCTACTTTGTAGATAGTAGTACTATTAGCATTTACTTTTCCTAGGTTTGCACTTTTGTGATCCATAAACAAGAGAAATGGTCTCCTCTTCTATAAAAACTACATTCGAATCTGGGATTTCACATTGTTTAGTAATTTTTTTTTTTCTTTTCATTTGGGGTAAGGAGTAATATATGATACTACTATTTGCTTACCCTCTCACTCTAACCCACTTTTTTAATGGAAAGTATCTTTTTAATTAGAGATCCTTTTTGGTTACTTTTGAATAATAGAACTTTGCAAATTTGACCCTTTTTTTTTTTGTGTTGGGAAGACTGAAGATTAATGATTGAATTTTAAATTTGTAACTAAAAATATAAATAATTTTATTATCAAATCACATGATTTATGCTAAAGGTTGATGTATTTTATATACTCTATAACACCTATTGATAAGTATAGTAAAATTGAATATGGAACCTCTACTCTTCAGATAAAAAAATACTCTCGTATTTGTTCTAAAATTTGAACCTAACATTTCGAGGAAGAAAATTATAATCTAATCTCTGATACACCATTTTTTCTGGTAAATAATCTAATTTCTAATATGAAAGCTTTAGTTTTTAACCTGTTGGACATGGTGAGATAATTGGTGGTTATGAAAGTTTAAATACCTAACTGTTTAAACTTGGTGAGATGGTATGCAAGAGTTTGAACTGCTTACTTTAATCTTAAATCAAGAGTTTTTAGGCTCTCTTTAGTGTAATTATAGTTTTTGGTCTTGAAAATTTTTGTAACAGTTAAAAATTAAAATTAAAAATTAAAAATTAAATTTGTTTAAGATAAGTTTTATCATTTACAATTAAAAGTATAAACTTGTTTAGTAGTGTTAAAATTATTTTGTTCTTATTTCTCTAAAAATCAATAATAATATGTTGAAAATCATACATGAATTAAATGAATTTTTTATTTAGAGTTACAAAACTTATAAAATTCAAAATTAAAACCTAGAAACTACAACCATACAAGACAGAATTTTAATGAATAGGTATCAACTTGATTAAAATTTTACAGACATAGGTGAGATAATTGTAGTTATAAAAATAAAAAATAAAAAAACCTCTCTGAAACTTTAACTAATGATAATAATGTTAATACGAAACATGTTATTTAGTGGATGGAAACCTTGGATCTCCTGGATTTGAAGCACTGAATCTGCCAATGCCCCCAAAAGAAAGAAGTCTCTAACTTTTGATTTAATTAGTAACAAGTTGCCAATTTTCAATTATGTGTTGGATTTTAGTACCCAAACCAAACCTTAATTTCTGTTATCTGACACATTGCCTTTGTGCTTTAGTCGGCAATTTCTTTAATACACATACATGCATTAGTGCCTAATTCGGATCAATAATTGTGTACCATTTGCTGTACGGTTTCCATGCTGCGCTGCCCATTATTGAAAATGTTGATGCCATATGTCTGAAATCTTTCACAAAAATATACTTTGTTCCAAATTAATTCAAAGTTTGGGTTCATACTTCTTAATCTCACATCTCCAAAAGAAAAATTCTTATAAATATTTTTATTGTAGTTCTTTTTATATAAAATTTTATATTATCATTTTAATAATTTTTTTATTCAAATGAGTACCATGACTACTCCAACTCATATTACACGTCCACAAATGGAAAGCAATACCAACCAAACTACTAATGCAACTCAAAAGACGCGATGCAGCCTAACAATGAACTACCCCTATCAAAACAGGAAAAAAAATAGCATAATCACACACAAATAAACACTTGGCGTACATGGCACAAAGAGCTTGTGATCTACCAAATCCATTATCATTTTAATAGATATAGACCATCATTATGTCACGAATTCATAATACAAACACATTATTAAACTAAAATTTATAAAAACTATATAAACAATATGAGGATAAATATGAAACTTAATTAAACTTGTATTATGAACAAAACTCAAACTCAATACTTGATTCCTTAATTATTAAAACTAAACATATTTTTAGATAACATGGATAAAGAGTATTAATCCAATTGGTCTCACATGTGTTTGTAATTCACTCCGTTCAAAATTAACGTGCAAGAACTATTCAAGAATGACAAAAGTAACTCAAGGAAATTATTCACCAAATGATAATAAAGATATTAATCCGAAACTTTTAATACTATTCATATTAAATCTCTATCAATTACGTGACCAACCAAGCATTATCGACATGTCACATGTATTTTTTATGGGATCGATGCATACATTTTGTGTGGATACGGAAGCATTGAAAATCTGAAAAGGTATCTCTGAATAAAAAAATTAGAGACGAAAAGCAGCACCAATATACGAGAAGATCTTGATTATTGAAGCACATTGCAGGGCAGAAGAGAGCAGAAGAAAATCTTGAACGTGGCAAACAAAGAAACAACATAGGCAAATGCAAGTGTTATGGTGGATGCCATGTGGAACTGCTTCGCCTTTTTTTATTTCATTGTTTAGAAAATCTATGTTCAAGATCTGCAATTCTGCATGATAACTTTAATTTCCAAGACAACCTTTTTCAAAAGTCTCCCTCGATCCCTCCCATTCCCATATTTTCATACTTGTCATTTTTCTTCAATGTTTGTTATCTCGCAGCATTCTTCAGCTACATTCTTGTCAAGAAAGTTAGGGACTCCATTAATTATAGTCAAAATTCAAAGCATGAAATTATCACCACGCAAGTTGACAAACACAAACACAAGTTAATTTCAATTGCATATATTGTAATAATATAGAATTATTTATTAATGGATATATGCAATTCAAATTGTAATTATTTGTTAATAGATATAAAATTATTGATATTTATTATTTAATATATTAAAATTAATTTATAATTTAATATTTTTAAATATTATAATTAATTATTTATTAAAAATTAATAATATGTGTAGCCCTAACATTTTTTTTATGTGACTATAACTATACCCACAAAAAAAAAATGTTGTTTGGTGTAAATTCATGGGTTGAGTACCCCTTTTACTCTTTATCAATAAAAGTTTTGCTGTTCAAAAAAAAAAAAAAAACTATACCCACAAAAAAAGATAACCTCTCGTTCTACAATGTTATTAACATTGAAAGAGCAAAGGATC
>BPVZ01000069.1:162829-180753 GCA_020521535.1 Rubroshorea leprosula | reverse complement strand
TTATTTTTTTGAACAAATTTATAAAAGACCCGAAATCGAATCGTTACTTAAAATAAGAATGCACTTTGGTCTGAGAGTGCTGACTATGAAAGCCCGAGTGCAATTTATTAAAGTTATTTTAATTTTTTAAATTAATAAATATTCATTACTTTTACCATTCGATTCATAGTCACGGCAAACGTTTGAAGTCGGCCCAGGACAAAATATTCAAAAAAAATAAATAAATATTCATGACATCTTAATTATGTATCACTCTCTAATTCTGACTTAATAACCTATTATCTCTTCGCTCCCTCGGTAACGAAAACCCAAAACCCAAAAACTGGGCTCGCGTTTTGATTCTTTCCTGCAGAGAAGAGGAACGGAGCACTAAAACCCTAAGCGGACGGTGAGTTTCTCATCTCTCGTTCTCATCCTCTTCCTCTTTTGGGCTGTGTTTGTATTTTGTGCTTTTGTTACGGTACAATCGTTACAAATTTACCTGCAAATTTTGGGTTTTGCGTTGTATGCTAGAGTTTCCTCTGGTTTTAAATTTGCATGTTACTCTTAATTTCTTTGCTACCAAGTGAAAAAGTCTGCTGTTGTTTATCTCTTTTGCTAATCATGGTTGATTAATATGTTGTTTATGAACTGAATTTGCTCTTGGGGTTTCATGTGCCTCTGGACATATAATTTGATTGAATTGTGGAAAATGTATGAGGAAGGAACAAGCATTTGGTTCTTCTTGGAATTAACTTGTCTTATCAGAGGGTTTTTTTTTTTACTTTTTAATATTAGCTTTCATTCAATTTCTGGTCTTAGCAACTGTTGTGATTAATGGTGATAATCTACGAATCATACAATCCCCAACTTTTCTTTTTAAGTTTGATTTTACTTTTGGTTATTGGTGCTGTAATTGCTATTGGATGAGCAATCTCTATTTTGTGGAGGGTTGGAATGATTATGGTTTTCGTTTTTAATTTGGGATGAACATCGTCAGAATCAAAAGCTCTCTATTGTTGATCTGTCTCAAGGTTTGAAACACGTCTCTGTTGATCCTAGTGCCCCAATGAATTATGTGGAAGATGATATCTCTTCGGGCTCTGGAGATGATATGAACACAGTAGATGGACATAACAAGCGGCAGTCTATGACGCCATCAGGTTCTGCTCAGCGCAAGAGAAGTCGTAAGGCTACTGGTGATGCTATAGTGGATGCTATGCTGGAAATAGCAGCTGCTTCAAAGATGAGAGCATCTACAATTATGAGGAATGATGACCGCTTTTCTATAAACAAATGCATAAAAGTATTGGATGAGATGCAAGGTGTTGATCAACAAAGTTACTTTTCTGCCTTGGATTTATTTGAGAACTCTAGTGCCAGAGAAATCTTTATTTCCCTTAAGAGTGAGAAACGATTGCTATGGTTGCAGGGAAAGTGTAATTCTTTGTCTGGTTAGATAGTTTAATGGAAGTCACTGTACGTTTTAGTCCTAACATTTGGTTTTGGTCCATACAACCATAATGCTGCCTAGAGCTTCTATGCTTGTAATTAGTTTGACTCCGACTGTTTCATTCAATTTACTAATCTTAAATAATAGTTTGAGGCTTCAATTTTATTCATTGTCCTTCGTATTTAGCTTTGGAGAGGCATTCAGCACGGGTGATTTGTTTTTAAGAATGATTCAGTGTGAATATAACTGATAATTTGCATTATGTTTTCGAGGATACATGCTTTATTTGATTATATTTTGCAGATAAGTGTAGTAGCATGGATTACATTGACTTGGAATTGGACGAGATGGAATTAGCTGCAGCGGCTGCTGGCTACTATTATTATAATACTACAACTAATTAGGCTGTTCGTAGTTCATCACCTCATAGAAGAGGATATCTGAATGAAGTATCTTTCATAATTTCGCTGAGAGTCATTCAAAACCCTATTAAGGTGCCACCCATGGCTCTACTAAGTTGTCATTCATTCTCTCATTTAGTCTTGTCTAATAATTAATGTAATCCCTACATCTTCCTTATGTTATATATAAACCTATAAGTTTGTATGATTTATATATGAAAAAAATGATGAAATAAGAAATTTTTACTACAAAACTTTGTTACCTTATTACCTTTCTTTTATTTATAATATGTTATTAGTACGATTGTTTCCATTATCTAATTTGTGGAAAAATCTTAAGGTCAATCCTTGAATTTCTAGTTTCAATTGTTTTTGTATTATGTTAATATTTGATGAATTTTTGTAATCATAATGTTAAACTCGACAAAACTTGAATTTACTGCCATTGAAATAACATATTCAAATTATTTGCTACGAATATTTGATACTACAATTTACTTGGCTAAAAACAATATTGAAGAAACAATTGTTGAAGGAAATCAAGTATCTTTATAAGATCATGTTAAAATGATCATATTTCTTCCCCATCATCTTCATGAGGAATTGAAAGCAGAATATTTAATAATTAAAGATCCATTAGAATTATGACAAAATTTGAAAGAAAGATATGATTACTAAAAATTGGTTATCCTACCAAAAGTTCGTTATGAATGGATATATCTACAGTTGCAAGATTTAAAATTTTTCAATGAGTATAATTCTATAGAATTTTGAATTTTATTTCAATTAAAATTATAAAAAAAAAAATACTAATGAATACATTTTTGAGAAAACATTTTTGCACTTCTCATGCTTCGAATTTGCTTCTTCACTAATAATATCAAGAGCATGGTTTTAAAAAAATTTAGAATTGATATCATGTCTTCTTTTTGCTAAGCAAAATAATGAGCTTTTGATGAAAAATCATCAATTATGACCTATTGGTTTAGCCTAATTACCTAAAGTGAATGCAAATCTCATATGATAATAAAGGTTGTGGTCATGGCAATACATACAGTTGAGAGTGTGGCTACGGTTGAAATAACATTTCATATTGTAGTGGTTTTACCCTTCAAATATGAACTTGCTAAACAAAATAATGTAAGAGATAAAAATTTACAAAAAAAAAAAAAAAAAACCATATAAAAAATTCTGAGAGCATTGGTTACCAACGTGGAGTGAAAGGATATTAAGAGTGTGGTTGTCACACAGCTAAGTATTTGGTTGATCTTTAACAAGCCTCACTTAATGAAAAGGAAAACGATTCATATATGAATTTTATTGAATATAACAATATTTATCTTGATGCACACTTTAATATTATAGATTTTTTAAAATGTTGAAAAGTTTAATTGGGTTGGTGATAAAAATATTCAATTAAAAGTTTGACTTATTGTGTTCTTTTAAGTAATTTGCCTTTAGTGGTTATTTCCCTTTTCTACATCTTATGTTCTTTTAAATTAAAAAAGAATAAATTATTTTAGAATATATATATCAGTTTTTCAATATTTGAATATTTTCCTCTTTTGTTTCCTTTGTCTATATTTTAAGACCAAATTGACTTGAATAATGTTAAGAACAATTATGGAGACATATATTTTATTGATAGTGGCACATTACATACCATCTTAAAAATATAATTTTTTTTTCAATTAAAGTTAGTCGAAGCTAATGTTGACACAATATTTGGTATGACAAATTTGATTAAAGGCTTCGGAAAAGCTTGTATTTTGTTGCTTAGGAAGCAAAATTATTAATATATAACACTTTGTATTCTAGTAGATAAGACTAAAATTGACTAAGTTTTAAAGATATAGCTTGTAATGATTTTCACATTAAAACTATAAATGAAAATAGAATAAATAGTCTCGATGTAGCCACTTTTGCATTAAAAAAAAAATTGAAGAGATTGAATGATACTTATATACATCTAATAAAATCTAATGTTGTGACTAACCATAAATTAATCAATTCAAATACCTTTATCTTTCGGTATAATTGACTTGGTTATTAAAGTGCTATTATGAGTGCTATTATGATACATAGAATTATAGAAAGTTTACATAGACACTCACTAAAGAACTTGAAAATTCTATTATTAAGTAATTTTTGTTTGTTGCATACTTTTTTGGTAAATTAATTATCGGCCTTCTATAATTAAAATAGAAAATGAATCTCTTTTATTTTTGAAATGAGTTTAAGGAGATATATATGGGCCTATAAGCCCACTATCTAGACCATTTCAATATTTTATGATGTTAGATAGATACTTCAATCAGATGGTAATATGTTTGGCTATTATCTGTCTAAATAACAGTTAAAAAATGCATCTAAGGAAATAATTCTAGAAGATGTTCAAGTGCTTGAAAACAATAAGGATGCAGAAATTATAAATAATGATTAGATTTTAATAGTTTATATTTCTTTTCGTATATAGCAAAATTGGAATGATGTTATTGAGGATTTTTTTCATATGCAATATCCAGTGATGTAATCAATCAAAATAAGGATCTTGAATCAACATCCATTGAAGAATGTCCATAAGGTGATTATTCAAAATGGAAATATGCAATTCAGGTAGAATTGAAATAATTAAAAAAATGCCAAGTTTTGGATCAATTGCCATAACACTCAATAATGTAAAGTCTATTGATTACAAATGGCTCCACTAACATTCATGGCTTTACTAAGGTATCATTCATAATGTCATTTAGTCCTATTCAATAACCAATGTAGCCCCCACATTTCTCTTAAGTTATATATAAGCCTGCAAATTTGTAAAATTTGTATATTATGAATATGAAATACATGATAAAATAAAAAATTCTTACAGTAAAGCTTTGTTACATTGCTTAGTTTTCCTTTTATTTTATAATAAAATGCTGCATTTTGGGTCATGAAAGAAAATAATGAAAGCTAAGGTTAAGAAATAATCAAGATTTCAGTCTTCCCATTTTAGCCTAGACATCAAGTATATAAATTAACTACAAGAAATTTGATCATCAATGACAATTGTTGATTACCATTAGCCACTGAACTCATGCTCATTACTAGGGTCGTTTGTACTCTTAATCACAAACTTATGGTTTAATTTAAGACATCACTGATTGTTAGGGGTGGCCATTAGTTGATCTAATTGGGGACTTGATTGAACAAATTTAGGATGAAACCAATTAATTAATTTCTCTTTTTTTTTTTTAATTTTTTAAAATTTTTTAATTTTTTTAAACTTGATCAAAGATAGGTCATTCTTGTAGAAATTAAGAAATCTATGAAGAATTTACACCCTCCGAAAAAAATTGAACCTGCTAAACAAGTTAGGCTCAACTTTTTGACAACGTACTAGTATTGTAAATGTGTAATTTATTTATCTCAAGGAAAAAACCAACCGGTTAAAAGAAAATTAGCATTTGGATCCTGCTCCAATGACGGCCCAAATATTGAACTGTAGAGTGTAGGCGTGGACCCAGATACACCAGTCCACGGGCCGTCCATTCCTGAAGGTACCATTGGGCCCGTTTGACTAAAGTTTTTTACGATCAAATTTCATCTACCGGAAAGGACCAAAAAAAAAAAAATCACTTAAATAGAACCAAAAAAAAAATCGTGCTTCAAGTTGGGACTGCACTTTAACTTAAAATATTTTGATTGGAGCGAGTATTTGATATTGGAGTGTATTACTCCATTCAATAATTTTTACTTTAGGAAAAGAGAAAAGGGATTTTGTGGGATTTGAACGTATAATTTATTGGAGGTGGTAAGGTACAATACCATTACGTCAGAACGGTCGTTTTTTTTATTTTATTTTATTATAATTTAAATTATAAAATATAATATTTTAAACATAAATAAATATAAAAAAAATCATAATGTGTTTAGAATAAGGTATGATTATATTTATTATTAAATTTGTTAAGCGGCTAAAAGTTATTTATTTTTTTATATTAATTTAATTATTAAAAATAATTAATAATTAATAAAATAATTAATATTTATTATTTAATAAATTAAACTTTATAAATAAATTAATAAAATTACAACTAAATTAATGTCTTTAATAAATTTAATGGTAGGAATAGCCTCAACAATTTAGTCTCTTTGTTTCTTAAGTGTTATTTCATTAACGGCAACACTATAATTATAATGTCAATTTATATTATAACATTTTATTAAATAAGTATAATATTATATTAAAAAATAAATGTATATAATATTATAAATAATTCTTGAATAAAAATTAATCATATAATAATATAATTTTATAACTATAAAACTTTGGATTCACTAAAAGAGTTTTAATTATAAAAATAACTTAAAAATTAAATTATAATAATTAAATGTATAAAATATAATATAAATCTTAATTTTATCAAATTTAACTATTATTATATTTTCTGCCTGCCTTGATTTTTCCTTTTTCGTTTAATTTTAATTATAATAATAATAATTATTTCTCATATTTTAATTATAAATGTCGCCTCATATCACTCCCTAAGAGCGTCTTAATACCTATTGTCTCTTCCCTTCTCCTTTTCTGTAACGAAAACCCAAAACCCTAAAATTGGATTCGCTTTTTGATTCTTTCCCGCAGAGAAGAGGAACGGAGCACTAAAACCCTAGCGGACGGTGAGTTTCTCATCTCTCGTTCTCACCCTCTTCCTCTTTCTGGCTGTGTTTGTATTTCAAGCATTTGTTACTATACAATTGTTACAAATTTACCTGCAAATTTTGGCTTTTGCTTTGTATGTTAGAGTTTCCTCTGGTTTCCCGGAGAATGGGGTGTGCGAAAATTTGTATGTTACACTTAATCTTTTTTGCTACCAAGTGAAGAAATCTGCTGTTGTTTATCTCCTTTGCTAATCATGGTTGATTAATATGTTGTTTATGAACTGATTTTGCTCTTGGGGTTTCATGTACATTTGGAGATATAATTTGATTAAATTGGGGAAAATGTATAAAGAAGGAAGTAGCATTTAGTTCTGTCTTGGAATTAACTTGTCTTATCGGAGTTTTTTAGACTTTTTAATAGTACCTTTTGTTCAATTTCTGGTTTTAGCAACTGTTGTGATTAATGGTGATAATCAACAAATGATACCATCCCCAGCTATTTTTTTTTCTTAAGTTTGATTTTACTTTTGAGATAGCCTCGTTATTGGTTCTGTATTTGCTATTTGATGAGCAATCTCTGTTTCGTGGGGGGTTGGAATGATAATGGGGTTCATTTTTATTTTGGGATGAACATAGTTAGAATCAAAAGTCTCTATTGTTGATCTGTCTCAAGGTTTGAAACACATCTCTGTTGATCCTAGTGCCCCAATGAATTATGCGGAAGATGATGCCTCCTCGGGCTCTGGAGATGATATGAACATGGTAGATGGACATAACAAGCGGCAGTCTATGACGCCATCAGGTTCTGGTCGGGGCAAGAGAAGCCGTAAGGCTACTGGTGATGCTATAGTGGATGCTATGCTGGAAATAGCAGCTGCTTCAAAGATGAGAGCATCTACAATTATGAGGAATGAAGACCGCTTTTCTATAAGCAAATGCATTAAAGTATTGGATGAGATGCAAGGTGTTGATCAACGAATTTACTTTCTTGCCTTGGATTTATTTGAGAACCCCAGTGCCAGAGAAATCTTTATTTCCCTTAAGAGTGAGAAACGATTGCTATGGTTGCAGGGAAAGTGTAATTCTTTGTCTGGTTAGATAGTTTAATGGAAGTCACTGTACTTTTTAGTCACAAGATTCACAATATTTGGTTTTGGTCCACATAAGCATAATGCTGCCTAGAGCTTCTATGATTGTAATTAGTTTGACTTCATCTGTCTCGTTCAGTTTACTGATCTTAAATAATAGTTAATGGCTTCAGTTTTATTCCTTGTCCTTCGTACTTAGCTTTGGAGAGGTACTCAGTGTGGTTGATTTGTTTTTAAGAATGATCCAGTGTGAATATAGCTGATAATTTGCATTATGTTATACATGCTTTATTTGATTGTATTTTACAGATAAGTCTACTAGCATGGATGATATTGACTTGGAATTGGATGAGATGGAATTAGTTGCAGCGGCTGCTGGCTACTATTATTATAATACTATAAATAATCAGCCTGTTCGTAGTTCATCACCTCATGGAAGAGGATATCTGAATGAAGTGCTAGAAGGAAGTGATGATGTGTCTCGAGAACTATTACGGATGGATAAACATGTTTTTCATAAGCTGTGTGACACTCTCCGACAGAGAAATATGCTACGAGATACAGCTGGCGTTATGATAGAGGAGCAGGTGGCAATTTTCTTAAATATTGTGGGTCATAATGAACGTAACAGGGTAATCCAAGAGCGATTTCAGCATTCTGGGGAAACCATTAGTCGACATTTTAATAATGTATTGAAGGCTATCAAGTCATTGTCACGTGAATTGTTACAACCACCTCCTCTCAATACTCCTCCAGAAGTTCTTAGTAGCAATAGATTTTACCCATATTTCAAGGTACATATCTGCACATCTAATTTCTTTCCTTTTTTATCTTTAGTTCCATCATTATTTGTCATTCAATTGCTTCTCTACATCAGGATTGCATTGGGGTCATAGATGGCATGCAGATCCCTGCTCATGTCCCAGCAAAGGATCAATCTCGATTTCGCAATAGAAAAGGTGTTTTAACGCAAAATATCTTGGCAGCCTGCACATTTGATCTGCAGTTTATTTTTGTTTATCCAGGTTGGGAAGGCTCTGTTACAGATTCACGGGTGTTAAGAGCAGTCCTGGATGATCCAGATCAGAATTTTCCTCCCATTCCTGAAGGTTATACGTGCTACTGTGCTATCTTTTTAATTATATTAAGTTGGGCAGCATGGATAATCTTTTTGTGTGTGGTAACATGGAATTTGACCATAGTCTTGTAATTGGATGGAATATTAATTTTTTTCAAAAAACTTGAAAGCACACTCAATTCTGTAGAGCAAGTTTTGATTAGCAATCTAGCCAACATAGCTTTAGCTTTTCTTGTCTTACATGGCATCTGATTTGATTTCAGTCCATTAGAACTTATATGTCAACTTATATTGTTACAGGAAAGTATTATTTGGTTGATGCTGGTTATGTGAACTTGGAAGGATTCATTGCTCCATACTCAGGAGTTCGGTATCACCTGCATGAATATAGAGGTGCCAATAAATTACCTAGAAGTGCAAGGGAGCTCTTTAATCACCGGCATTATTGTCTTACAAGTGTCATACGGAGGTGTTTTCATGTGCTGAAAACTCGTTTTCCCATTCTCAAACTTACCACCCAATATGCATTCCATGTTCAAAGAGATATAGTTATAGCAGCATGTGTTCTACATAATTTCATCAGACGCGAGGATAGAAATGATTGGCTGTTTTCCAGTGTTGAGGGAGTCACAGTGGAAGACTTGCTCGATCTTGACGATCAACCTGAGCTGCAGTTTGCTTCTACAATACCAGAACAAATTGCTTCAGCCTTTCGAGAGTCAACTGCTGCAGCTATGTGGGAAGATTTCTTAAATAATTGGGATAAATGGTGATTTTTAGCATCATATGTAATTTAGGAGATCGTAGAATTGTGCTGAAGAAGCTTTCATTTTATCTTTTGTTCGTTTCCTACATTAGTTCCTTTTCTGTGTCCATCTTCACAATATCTGTCTACATCTTATTGAGGGAGAAGGAAGGTTTGTACAGATGATTTCCGGTTTGTATGGATGATTTCTTACCTTGGTTAGCAATATCATAAGTAGTTTAACCTAACTTTGCATTAAAGTTGTATCTTTTTGTTCTAATTTTTGGGAAGTCATTTTCCGCGAACTAAGTGGATGGTTCTTAATCTAGTTCAATACATTACCATATTTACGAGGAACCAAAACATAAATCGGTGGATTTGTGTTCATCTTTGTCTGGCAAGGTCGTTGAGGAGTAGAAAACTAGAATGTTAATTTCAGGCAATCATCACAACTTGAACCAGAGCTGAGGCGACAGAAATGGAGAAGCGTTGGCTCGGAATTGAATGGATATGAATAGACTCCCTCACTCCATCCACAAACCAAACACCACACTAAAAACCAGGACTACCTCCTCTTCCATTTCAACAAATAAGCTCTACCTCCCTTACTCCTCACACCTATATTCTTCTTCCTCTTCTTTGCCAATATTGTATGGCTCTTGTTGTCGATCCACACCCCGGTTTCAAGCACTATTGTCGAGTTTGCAAGAAAGGATTCGCTTGCGGAAGAGCGCTAGGAGGCCACATGAGGGCGCACGGGATAGTATCCGATCACGATAATGACCTTATTGACGAGGACGAAGATCACGACCGCGGAAGCGATTGGGACTGGGAGGCCACCGCCGCCGATCACCTGCCTCCGGCTAACAAACGCATGTACGCCTTGCGCGCCAATCCTAACCGACTCAAGAGCTGCCGCGCCTGCGAGAATTGCGGGAAGGAATTCTCCTCGTGGAAATCTTTTCTGGAGCACGGGAAATGCGTGACGGATGATGCCGATGAGTCCCTCGTGTCAGATAATGACGACGAAGAATATGGCGGGGATTCGAATAATTGGTCCAAAAGGAAGAGATCTTTTCGCGCCGAGGTCGGTGGTTACGGCCATTGCCCTTCCAGCGAAGAAATTGATCTCGCCAATTGTTTGATGATGTTGTCCAATGCGATCGTAGATCCTTCATCGGAGGCGGCACCGGAGGAATCCTGTGCCTCTGCTAGCAAAGACGAGGAAAGAGTTAGGAATTATCCTTTGAGCTTCGTCGCCCCTATTTCGTATAGTAGGGCAGCGGCGACGGCGGCGGCGCTGCCCAAAGCTAAGACACCGGCTGTTCCTAAAGGATTGTTCGAGTGTAAGGCGTGCAAAAAGGTGTTCACCTCACATCAAGCACTTGGTGGGCATCGCGCCAGCCATAAGAAGGTTAAAGGTTGTTATGCCGCTAAACTAGACCGAATCGACCACGTTCTGGAAGAAGATCACGAGCTGATCAGCCACGACCAAGTCTTTCCGTCGGCAAAATCAACGACGGTGATGCATTTGATCAATCGCAGTGCGACAACAAGTAGTATTCCCTCCAAACGGAAGCACAGAGGGCATGAGTGCTCCATATGCCACCGCTTATTTTCATCGGGGCAAGCTTTAGGTGGTCACAAGAGGTGTCATTGGATTACTTCGAATTCCCAGGCTGCGGCGGCGGTGGTAAACGCGTCTTCTACGGTTAAGAAGCTGTTTGATGATTCTGATCAGCCACCGTTGCTCGATCTTACCCTCGACCTCAACCTCCCTGCTTCGGATAATCGCGCTGAAATTTACTTGAAGCCATGGATAGGAATGGACCCAAAAGATCAAATTGAAAATAATAATAGAAATAATGGTAATAACAATGATAACGATTATAGAGGTAATGAATTGATGCAGAAAGCGGAGGATGAAGCCGCGGCGGAACAGAGGAAAGTGAAGCTGGCGAAGCTAAGTGAGATGCAGGGCATTAGCATGAACGCCGGTTCGTGGTCGTCGTGGTTGCAGGTGGGAATTGGAACTGATAATAAGGGAGCTGGTGAATCATAAAATTTTTTCCTCAAATGGATTGTTTTTACGGGAGCCTCTTTTTTTTTTTTTTTTGTTAATTATTATTGCTTTTTATTTTTTAATATTGAGTTAAATAAGAGAACAATCTCTTATTTGTTAACTCAACTCACTCTTATATTAAATTGTTTGAATTTAGAAGTTTTTATTTTTATTGTATAAAAATTATTATTGAATTAATTAAATAGTTAATTGTAAAATGTTTATTGCAAATATATCAATCAATGAGTTTAAATTTAGATACTCCTAATGGATTTTGATTTTCAATTAATTAGTTAATTGTCATAATGGGTTATATAGTAGAAAGACAGAAATGAAAGTAGAATAATTATTTTTCATTTTTTTGAATAAGTATTATCCTTGTTATTTATACATTATATTTAACTTTACTCAAAATTTTAATTAAATATTTTCATCTTAAGTAGAAAAAATTAAATTAAAATTATTATTGTTGAATGGAGAAAGTAATAATTTATTAAAAAAGAAAATGATGTTTTTTAACATATTTTGTACTTTTTTAAATAGTCTAAATTTTAAAATTGTCAAAATAATATTAATTAAAAAACATGATGGGGAAATTTTATTAAAAATATTTTAATGATTTTAATATTCAAAAAATACAAAAAGAAATTACAATCCATACTAAAAAAAAGTGTATAATTAAAAAAATGTAATAGTTGTAGTTCTTGCTATTCATACAATGGATCGAAAGAGAAGTGATTTTTTTTGTCTTAAGTGATTAAAAAAAAAAAAGTTTACTAAACCAACTCATCAAGCTGCTTTTCTAACATACAAAAAATAACTTTTTTCCTTTATTAACGAAAGATTGTTATTGATAATCTTGAATTTGTTGCGTGGGTAAAATGAAAATTCTTGTTGGATGAATTTGACTTTGCTGTTGGAAATTTCAAAACCTACACACGAGCAAAAGGAAAGCTCATTAGTGCATGCGTTGTAGGTGGCTCCAGCATAGATACTCTGACGTTTAAGACGGTAATATTTTGGAGGATGAAGGACGAGAGGAGGAGAAAAAATGAAAGAAAATGATGTAGAAAGGAGGGAAAAAAATCACTTTTGAGTTGGGGAAGAAGATCCTTTTTATAGTTTGTCTTTTTGAATGAAAACCTACTGAATATGTGCATCTAACCTACCATATTTGTTAGAGACCTATAAATAAAGAATAGTCATAGTTATGACAATCAATAGAAAGGTGTCACGTGATTATAAAGATAAGAAATATCCCATAATGATTTCTAACATTATTGGGCATGCCTACACTTGTATATGTGCCCCATTATAATTGATACTTTATCTGAAAGGTTCTAAGTTGAAGGTAAAAAGTTAGAAATAAACTTTCTAACCATACTTAGATCAAGATCATTTAGTTATACATATTATACATAGAGTTTCTAATTAGGCTTTGAGATTATAAAAAATTTAACTCAATCACATTTCCTAAAGAAAGTTCTTTTGGTTTGACTTAGAGTGCCCTAGAGAGAGGAAAGCTATTCTTAACATCATACACACTAATGAGGGTTTGCCAAGTGTAGGAAGTGTTTTATTTGATATCAATTATTTTTAAAAAATTTTTAATAAAAAATATAATATTTTTATGTTATTAAAAAATTAAATAAATGTACATGATCATATTATTAATTGAATATTTTAAAAAAGTGCTAACATTAATTAATACAATAAAAAATATATTTTTGATTGAAAACTTTTAAAAAATGACAAGCTTGATTAATTGAAAAATAAGATGTCATATTCTTAATATTTAAAAAAAATTGTGTTTTATTTATATATAATTTAAAAAATAAAAGATACTGAATTTTAGTCCATTAAAATAAATCCATGACACCAATAAGAGTATGATTGACGTGGTACTTAATTTAGGGTATTTAGGGTTAACATAAGAGATTATGCGGTTAACTCTGCGGATGTAAAACCATGACCATGGGTTTGGTTTGGCTTGATGCTTGAGAACGGCTCAAAAGTCGCAAGGCTCGGAGTGGTAACCGACTCAACAAAATCAGAAGAGTCAAGCTACCCTAAACTTGCTGCACTGCCCGCTGTACAAACATTTACCTCTAATGGCTTCCGATTCCAGTTCCAGGTATGTCCCTCTTTCTCATTGTTGTCTGTTTGGTTGCCGAGAAAATCACCACTACGTTCACTACTATTCTTCATTCACTTACATTTCGTAGTCTTTTCTTTACCATTAGTTAGATATTCACACCTTCTCCCGCTCTGATAAATTGTTTCCTTCCCCCCTACTAGATATTCTTCAACCAGACGATTGAGGGCATTCAAGAGGTGGATGAAGTCCCAAGGGATCGAATGGAGCGATGCCCTCGAGTTCATCGACTCCCCGGAAAATGGGATTTCAGTGAGGGCGTCGTATGATTTGAAGGAAGGTGATGTTGTGGCTAAAATACCCAAGAGGGCTTGCCTCACCATTAAGACCAGTGGGGCTCGGGAAATTATCGACTCAGCTGGTTTGGATGGAAGTCTTGGTCTGTCCGTGGCATTGATGTATGAGAAGAGCTTAGGAGAGGAGTCTCCTTGGGCAGGATATCTTCAGCTCTTGCCTCATCAAGAATGCGTGCCCCTGGTTTGGACTGTTGGCGAGGTGGATTCTCTTCTCATTGGGACTGAGTTGCATAAGGTATTGTGTTAGGTGAAATCTGGGTTCGTTCACTTTATGGATATTTTTCGTTTTTGGATTATTCTTACAGTTTCTGGTTCATGATTTACAAACTATGTGATAAAGTTAAAGGATCAGTAATTGGAAAGTGGGTTACTTGTTTATTAATTTGTTTGTCATGCTTTTGTTACTTATCTAATTTATTGTCATGTTTAATGTAACGTTACTGAATCTGAGGTCTGGGAAATATGAAACTAAAATATTTGTAAAATGCCAAAGTTATAATGAGCTTGTTCACTTAGATTTAGTCAGCTACAGTAACAATTCATGTTCCCCTCTCTTAATTTACTTGGTTTTTAAGACTTTGGGTTGATGGCCTATAAGTATAATGCACAGATGCTTCATATAATTTTGTGGCTTGTGAATTGTGTTAAACCCTTTTTGCAGGTTGTTGGCTTGTTGATTTATGTGACATATTTTAGATATGGTATATTTGATTGGCAGTTGACAAGCTTTAGCTTGGTTTATTTGGGCATTGCAAGTTATCATAAAAAAAGGGTTTATCTATGAAATTCAGCATGAAAAGCTAACTTAATGCAGTTCAAAGTAGATTGTCCACTGAATTCCTTCTGTTTGACATTGTTATTTAAGATCATCTTTTATTGTTGGAGAGGCTTTTGCAACTCGCCCCTTAGAATCTTTTGGCAGTGGGATGCTTTCTTCTTGAAGTCTGCTTTGAGCATCGTTTATACATGCTTTCATCTTGAAGTCTGCTTTGAGCATTTTTTATACACTTTTAGGCAGACAGTTAAAGAAGACAAAGCTCTCATATACGAGGACTGGAAAGAAAATATTCTGCCTCTTATGGATTCAGCTGCTCAAAGTCTTAATCCAAGTTTTTTTGGCATTGAAGACTACTTTGCTGCAAAAAGTCTTATTTCTTCTCGGTCTTTTGAGATAGATGAGTACCATGGATTTGGGATGGTTCCTTTGGCAGATCTGTAAGTATGCCTTGTTTGTAATGATGGTATCTAGATTATTCATTTACCTATTATCATGTTTCCTGGACAGTATGTATGTGAAAGCTTTGGGGATTTTGTTTTTCACCATTAATTCCATCTAATAGACTAATACAAAGTTCCATGCTTTAATTCTAAAGAGTGTAGCAAGGGGCTAGCTTCTAGGTGAAGCTAGTGGTTTGTTTAATATAATGATGCATGGTTCTAAAATTAAAATCTATCTTTAGTTTTGGCAGTGGCAACAGATATAGGAAATACCAAACTTTTGTTCTTAATCCTCTTATATGCATATACTTGTCCCTCAATATAAAAATAGTTGTTGGAGCTTACTGTTTTGTTTCATGTGCAGATTTTAATTTTCTTTTCTATTACTAGTAAATTGAATGAATATGTTGCTTCAGTTTCTTGTCTGAACATTGTAAGTCTTTAGTTAATTGGATTCAGTCATTTATCCAATAAATTTTAGATTTAATCACAAGACTGGGGCTGAGGATGTACATTTCACCTCTGTATCATCTGACGATGAAACTGACAATGATGCTGATGAGGTTAACAGTGAAACTGATGTTCATGTCAATACTGTTCATGGTGAGAAATTAACTAAAAATTTTGACTCGGACAAGAATGAGTCAGCTGCTGCTATCACTGGTGATAATACTGATTCCAGTCACAGTTCGGAGTGTTCCTCAGTTTCAGGGGATGGCCCCATGGTGTTGGAAGTTATTATGGTGAAAGACGTCAAAGCAGGAGCAGAGGTCAGTATATTTCCCTACATATAGAGATGTTCAAAACATTGGCCTTTTCAACTTGGTTTTGCTTATGGTTATGGTGTCTTGAATAATATCAAGCTCTTGTATGACATACTTTGGATCTGCAACTATTAGGTTAATTATTGTGTAGAAAAGGCCTTCTTGTTGATTAGGCTTTTATTGAACCACAAGGTCTAGTTTCTCCTTTTAAATAATGAATCACAAGAACAATTTAGTAGAGCATGATTGAGTGCTGGATAAGTAGCAGTAGGTAGTTGGTATTCAACTAGCCCAAGTAGAGCAATTTTATTGGTTGGCCTCAAGAATGTCTTAATAAGGATAGTAGATTTGCATTGGCTGCCCTGAACTGTTCTACATAGCTTCTCAAGAATATTAGAATTTATTTTGCATGATTTGACTATTTTAAAATGTTCTCGGGATAATATTCATATCATTTGACATGATTTTTAGGGCTTATTTAACTCTCTGTTCTTTCAGTGAATACTGTGTTTCTTTATAATATCAGGCCTTAAAACACTCATATCTCTTTTATAGTTTGTGAACTTAAAGAATAGGAAAACATTTCTTCAGTTTGTTTGAAGTGTGGTATTTAATGCTAGATAAAACATTTTATCTGGTTTGATAGATTTTCAGTAACCAGGTGAAATTCAGTTTTTGACATGTAAAAAGATGTTTTGCTTACCCTAGCTCTTAATTTCTTGAGTAATTCCTTTTGCTATTATCTTAGGTCTTTAATACATATGGGTTGTTGGGCAATGCTGCATTGCTTCACAGATATGGATTTACTGAGCCTGATAATCCATATGATATTCTGAACATGGATTTGGAATTGGTGCTTCAATGGGGTTTGTCTTTGTTTTCTAGCCGGTACTGTAGAGGCCGGTTGTCCCTTTGGAGAAGATTAGATTACTCTGGATGTGTAAGCCAGAATTCTGAATATTTTGAGATCTCATCTGATGGGGAACCCCAAATCGAGCTGCTGGTTTTGCTATACATAATTTTATTACCTGAGGATTTGTATCGCAAGTTGGATCTTACCACATCAACTGCTGGCAACACCAACGGATGCATAGACATGATACTGACAAAGAAACACAACTCTACACAAGATAATAGTTCAGAAATGACCAAGGATTTGTTGCTGACAGAAAGTGTCTGCAGCTCTCTCTTGGAACTTGCAGATATGCGTGAGAGTTTTTATGGTTCCAGTTCCATAAACGATGATATTGAAGCATTGAAGAGATGCTGCCCTGTAGAGAGAAAGCTGTATCATGCTTTGATGCTGCGTATAAGCGAGAGGAGGATCCTTGAAAAACTAAGGAATTATGTTGTCTCCGCTGCAGGCCGAGCCAGATCACCCAAGACTGCAAATACAGCCTCAAGAAAGAAACGGTTGAAGAAGAAATGAACTATCATTTCAAGTTGACTTCAATTATGCAATTTTGAATAACTTTTATTTTTACTTTTTATTTATTTATTTTTTCTCCACTTGAGCTATAGGCATTCATGAATCTTCAGCTATCATGCACTATCTAGGTGAAAATTTCGTGGGTTAAGATGGGCTTTCTTTCGTAATTCATTGCTTTGCTCATTGCCTCATTGGATTATTTTTCATTACTTGGACCCAAATCACTCGTTCTGCATGCCGTTTATTCTTTATTGTCTTGGTTAAGTTTGTTTTGATACTTCCTCTTTTTTTTTTTTTTTTTTTTGGTTCTTCCACTTTTGGGTTGCAGTAAGTATAGGAAGGCGACGGTTTGCGAGGAGAGAAGGGAGAGGAAAAAGTTATCTCATTTTGATAATAAAAATTTGAGAGAGGGATTTATTTATTTATTTTTTATTTTAACATAAAAATAATATAATTATAATATTATACAAAATTATAAATTTATAATTATAATATATTTTTATAAAAATCATAAATTTAAAATTTTATGTATTATTTTATTTTATATATTTTTTTATTTTAGTCCTTGGCCTTCATAAAGAAAAAAAGACTGCTATTTGGCAAAAGTTC
>BPVZ01000069.1:46450-61853 GCA_020521535.1 Rubroshorea leprosula | reverse complement strand
ACTGTTAACTCTATTAGCTGAAAGTAAGTTTTTACTAATTAACAATTAATTAATAGTCAACTAATAGAGTTAACAGTGAACTAATGAAATTAACAAAATATTATAAGTGATAGTTATTTTTTTTAATTCTAATAAGTGAGGAGTTAAAAATATCATAATATAAAATAAATGATTAAAATATATAAATCTAGTAAGATAAATGGTTAAAATAAAATTTTTGCCAAGAGTACCCAAGGGCACGTCCACACCGTGACTTTAAGTTAAAAATGAGATTGGCAATGAAGCGAGTAAAGTACTCTGAGATAAAAGTGGTACAATATGTAAGTAGAGAGAATAAATGAATGAAGGGGTTTGTTTTTTACTATGCAATTGAAAATAATAAAAATATATATTAAAATATAAAATTTAAATTTTGATAGAGAACAGTTGGATTCAGATCTGACAAATAGGTTTAGATAAGGTCATCGAAGGTCTCGCGAGTCATACAAGTTCACCCGTTTTTCCTACCCAACCATGAACCATTACGAATGTTAATTTGTTAGTTTTCTTTTTTTATTTCAATAATTAATTTAAACAAAAATGGCTATTGCAAATGTTAATGTGTTAGTATTTTAATTTTTTTAAAACCATAGGGATATGCCTTTTGATATTAGAGGTTGTTTTTTATCTAACAATTCATGTTTTGTAATGTAATATAGTTCAATCTATATAAAAGATGATTCTCTTATACAAATATATAACACTTTTTAACTTTGATCCTTTTTGAGAAAATTCTTCTATGACACGTTTAATAAATTTTTCTTCATTATTTAGTAAAGACTGAATTTTAAATCTTATATAAATAAAAATACTCTAAAAAAATTTATTATAAATATACCAAGAATTTCTATAATGTCTATCATACCATGTTTTAGTGTAATACTTAAAATATTAAATTTTTATCAATTAATATTAATTGAATAAATTACTATAAAATAAAATAAAAAATGACAACCAAAACTCTCTTTTTATTTTTCTCACTATGTTGTGTTCATCACAAGAGATTAACTTATTATGTTCAATTCTAAATTACTTGATATTTAAAATTATATATTTTAGTTTGATTAATACAATTAAAAATTTAGTTAATTGAAATATTTTACTTTGATGAATAATTAAAAATTAAAATATTTTTTAATTAAAAATATTAAAAGAATTTGGTTAATTACACGAACTATATTAATAAAAAAAATAAAAATTTTGGTAATTAAAATAAAAATTTTGAATTATATTCGAGTATTAAAATAAAAATCATTAATCAAAATAATAAAATATAGGTGAGGGACAATTTTTTTTTTTTGTTGGAACAGTGGGGAAATTTTCGAAGAAGGGGGAAAGGGGACCTAGGTATAAAACCCAAGTCATAATGTCCTAAGCACATTCTGCAATAAGGGTGGCTAGTAAGCCACCAAGCATTGGACAGGAGAGGGACAATTTAACTTATTGTTCTATTTTAATTTTAATATTTAATCAATTAGAATTAATAAGTATTTAATATTTTAATTATTTGTCAAATGAAGGTCTATTGGACTTTTCAAAAAAAAAACCCTAATACACTTACAAACAATTTAATAGGAGCAATTTTCTCTTGTATAAGACTTAAAATTTAGCTTTTACTTAATTAAAAAAAAATTGAAAACCCCCCTTTAAAGGAATTTTCTTTAATTTTTTTAATAAATGAAGAAATTACCGGTCAACAAAAGTTAATTTGACTAAATTAATACTTAGTAATATAAAAACCTTAATTTGAAATTCAAGTTAAGAGTTCAAACCCCTCAATGCCAAACAACAAAACTTTTAATGTATTAAAAAAAAAAAAAAGGCAAATGAAGAAATTTATTGGTGGCCAAGAAAAAAAAAAATGTTAATGGAGTAGAAGGTACGAGTACACCCACAAATAAAAAGAACACGCTCACTTGTTCAGCACAGCAGCTTATGAGCGAGAACAAAGAAAACAAAAAAACCAACAAACAAAATCAACAAGACACTCAAACAGCCCTAGCTCTGCAAATGTCCATACCCACGGGATTAATGCACCACGAAAGAGCATCAACAGAGATGGAAGAGTCGACAACACAAAAACAGTCACAACATTATACAATAATTTCAAATAAAGATAATAGTCTAATAAGAGGTAACACCATACTAATTTCAAATAATACTGCACTGCAAAAATTTAAAGAGTGTCAAGAAGCTACAGCAGGTAATCCGAAATGGGGGTATCCATGAAGATTAACCAACAAATGAGAGTTCTGGTGTCTGTTGTGGAAAGTAGGTGCTGGTGTGAATTTTTACGTTGCAATTGGGATGAAGCTCATACATGTCATCTAGTTTTAAACACTGGGTTTTTCGATTTCTAGCATTTTGGGTTACTGTTTTGGCATTGTATTTGATGCAGTGGGTTTTAAGTTTTGTAATTGAGCAGGAATACCCTTATGCTACATATAATAAAATTTTATTTTGTTGATAAAAAAAAAATTCAAATAATACCATAACGCGATGGAACAAAAGATTCCAAAATATACCGTGTCTTTGAGCCTTGCATTTGATTTTAGTTTGTCGATGTGGAGAAAGGAATCCAGTAAAAACAATCAATCTCATTTTGTTCAATAATTGTTTGTTACCTGTTGGAAGGAATCATGTGAACGTAATTTATTGAGATAAAAGTAAAATTTATGGTTCTCTGTTGAAAATTAAATGGCATTTGTATCTTTGTGAGAATTTTCTTGGGTCTTGGCTAAACAAGTACGGTAGAAAGAGAGAGAAATTGAAAAAAAAAAAATAAAGAAAACATAAGAGAGCTAAAATTATTTATTGTTGATTAAAGAGCCATATATCTCTCTTCTCTTATTCCCTTCGCTCCATCTTACGATCTCTCTTTGTCCCTATAGCTAGTTATTGTCTTTGTCCCCATTAGTGGCTAGGAAACATGAACAAAGGTGAAAATTTTCCCTACGCTTGGGTTGTTTTCTCCAAATTTATAAGAGTTTCTCTCTCTTTTGGTAATCTCTGTTTTGGCTCTCTCACTGTATTTTAACTAGGATTTGCCCAAGGTGAAGAAAAATGACAACATAAACATAAGACTAGTTGAGGTCGGATAGGTTTCAGCACTTGCTTTGGAAGTCGATCACATGGTTGATGTGTGAAGTCCTTGTCTAATCTGTTTACCCCAAAAGCTGGATTATCATATCACATGTTTAGATGCTTTGGACGAACAATTGTGTAATTCTCTTAGGTCTGTTTGTTCCCCCTGTTATGTAATCTCTAGTAATTGATAGTTTCGTACTTAATTGTTCACATGTCATGGGAAAATTATTTATTATTAGTGTTTTAAGTTTAACTCCGCTTTGTTATGCTTATATGGCTTAATTCTTTGGATTTCTTTGTACTTTTTCTATAACAAAATAATATGTGTTTTTTATTTAGAAATTATTTCAAATTAATAGTTCTTTACTCAAATTTAAAGAGAGACAAAAATTATTATCTCCTAACTTTAATTATTTATCATATTATAAAAATCTCTTTGTATTTTTATTTTTTTTAAAAGTAATTCATATAAGTAAAATCATAAATTATTTCTAAATTCTTAATCTGAAAATAAAATAAAATAGGCTATTATTCTAATATAAAGAAATAATCTTTCTTCTTTTCTTTTTTTTTTTTTTTTGATAGAAGTAATCCTTCTTGATTATAAATGAATCTCCTGAACTTCATGAAAAAAAAAAAAAAGAAAAAAAAAGAAGGAAGAGAGTTAGAAAGAGAGGCATACGTGAGAAAAGGTGACACCGAAATTTTCGAGAAAACTCAATTTTCTTTTAAAATTAAAGCAAAATTCGAATATAAAGATATGGATTTTCAACAAATTTGAAATCGAGAGCATAACTTTAATTGTTCTGAAATAAAGACATGATTTTTGCATCACTTGAAATTAAGGATAATTTTGATAACAAATCGGCACATTAAATAACAAAAATTGACTTCTCTTCAATCAAATTATTAGTTCAATTGGAAATTAGCAATTTAATTATTACTACATGTGAAATAAGGTTTTGAGTTTGACTGTGTTGGATGTTAACTTTTGTGACAACTGGGGAGAAAAGGGGTAAATAAAGATGCCAACTTAAATTTTTTTCCTTTGTTTAAGAATGTTAATTTTGTCAGTTTCTAAATAAGGATGTCAATTTTTAATTTTTTCTATTTAAATATATTAACTTTCAATTATTTTATTTAAGGATTCCAACTTTTAACTTTTTCTATTTAATGATTAATTAGATGATAATGCTAATATGATAAATAAATTTTTTAATTGAAATGTTGAAAGTTGGCATCCTTAAATAAAAAAAATAAAAACTAGCATATTTAAATAGAAAAAGTTAAAAGTTGATATTTTTATTTAGAAATTAACAAAATTAACATCTTAAATAGAAAAAAATGCAAAGTTCACATCCTTATTTGCACCATTTCTTGACAATTGGGCTTATATGAGGTTTACTATAAGATTTGCATTTAACAAAAAATTAAATAACAATATGTAGAGTAATTTTTCTTATATTTAACTCATATGTTTCTTTATTACTTTTCAATGTGGGATTTTTTCACTCGACACATTCTTAGATTTATGGATCAAGTTTTATCATGTCAATCTTAGGCTTTTTGAAGATGAAATCTGAAACCTAATATCATGTAAAAACTGAGCACGTGAACTTAAACACAAACCTTACATCCAATATAAAACAAGTTAGCCATGGGTGGAATAGTTTTTTTATATTTAACTTACATATTTCTTTGGTATTTTTTCGATGTGAGATTTTTCCAACAGAACACATGCCAATATGTCAATTTCTATCCAAATTATCTTTATTTTCAACTATCAAAGATTATTTCCTTATTTTGGAATGATCAAAGTTCATATACCCTCAATTCTTTATTATTATTATCATTATTATTATTATTATTATTTTGATAAATCATATACCCTCAATTCTAAATTTGGTAAAAGCTTGTATTTTTAGATTTTGTCTAAAATTAATATGGTTGTGGTGTTTAAGAGTTCACTTCAAAGTGAGTTCACCTCTTCAGTTTGGTTATCCAATTTAAGCCTACTCATCTATAGCCTTGTTCCCCCCCCCCCTCCCCCCCTCCTTTCATTTTTCTTTTCATATCATGATGTTGCCAACAACTTAAATAATTTAATGATAATCTCTTTCCAATTAAAGTTAAAAGTCCAAAGTTCGAGTCATATAATATATAAGTAGAAGTGGATCACAGATGACAGAGGGTTGCTTTCATTGTACAATCCAAAATTAAAATATATATATATATATATATATATCATATCATGATGTTAATAACCAGCCCATGTGTACTCAAGCAAAATCTAGGACCTAATGGCTAATATAATAAGAATGAGAGGCGAAAGGCAGCTGGCTGAAGGGTGTTCCGACCAAATTAACAATTCCTTTTTGTCTTTGTAAAAGTCGCAGGTACCAAATCTAGGACATGGCATTGCTGAGATTCCAAGACTCTTGCATATTTTTTTTAATGGTTGATTTATTTATTCTATGCCCTTAAATCATAGAATAAAAAGTAATTAGTAAATAATTATTATTATCTTTTGTTTTGAAAAAATAAAGTTAATAACTTTTATTTTAATTGTAAATATCATATGTTAAGTTTTTATTGATTCCTTTTGAATTAAAAATCAAATACTCATCTTTTCAATTTAAAATTGGCAAAATCTTATGTTAAGCCCTAGAACTTATTTCAAATTCTTGATTAAGCTCCTAAACTTTTATTGAAGCAAAAATAAGCCTATAAACTTGGCTTTGGGCAATTTAACCCATCTTCTTTACAACAAATTTAATATCTATTTGTGCATCGCTTGCGTGAACCAACATGTTGGGTATTAACCTTATTCACACAAGTAAAGCACAAACATGTGTTAAGTCCCCCCTAAGGTAGAGGGTTAAATTGTTTAGATTGACAAGTTCAGGGACTAATTTGCTTTAATAAAAACCTAAGAGTTTAATTGAAAATTTGAGATAAAATCAAGAGTTTAACATAAAGTTTTGCCTTTAAAATTTCACGTCTTTAAATAAAAGACCATAACATTGGTTAATACTCTTTCTCTGTTAAAATAATTGTCTTTTTTTTATTTTTTTTGAACAGGTTGACAAGGAGTTGGGTCGAACCCCAGCCCAAGGGGAGGGGGGAGTGCACCGTGAGGTGGCTATTGCCACTTGACCCGAAGGGCTCGGTGGGCTCGGTGCAAAATAATTGTCATTTTTATACTTTGAGAAAGTCAAAAAAATAATTATTATTTTGAATTAAAGGGAGTAATTGCTCATTATCTTATTTCCTAAGATAACAAAATAGACAAACTCCTTTTTATACTCTTGAATTTAGACTTGGGATGTATTGATGAAAGGCTGTTTTTGTCAATTTGAGTCTAGACAACAATTTCAAGCACTTTTTGCCCGTGCTTGATAGCGGGTAGTGCAAGCAAAGCAAGGCAGACTATGGTCATAAGAACCATTTATACCCTTAAATATTTGTCCGTATTTCTATTTCGTTTGTATCTATCTCTCTATTCTTCTCTGAACATTAATTTTTGAGGTGTAGTTAGTTGCTCTACAACTTAATATTTGCACTAAATCTTTTAATTTCTCTGGTCCTTCCCACCCATCTCCATCACTAATTTATTATATAAAACCTCCCAATAGTTTGCTTCACTTCTAAAATTCACCACCAAAAGGACTCTCTTTCTTCTAAGCTTCCCTAATCCTTCCCCATTTTCTCATTTTTCCTTTTTTTTTTTTTCTTATTTGTTTAGGGCTGTCTTTGTTTCTTATGAAAGACATATTTAAACTCACATCTTTTCAGAGAATCCAATGACTTGGTCCTTTACTCACTTGTCTTTGAACCTTCTTCGTTCCACTTCATTCTTCTCTATCCAATATATAGGAGAAAAGCGATTAATGGTGTCAGTTTTCCTCTTCATTTAGTCTCCATCCATAATCCATAGAAAACAGATCTCCATCGGTTTGACAAAATGTCTCAGTTGATTTTTCTTTGTTTGTGAAAGAAGGTAGGAAGAGTCCTAGAAGAAAATTGAAGGTTTTTTTTTGTTTTTTGGAGAAATGATGTCTAATGTTAATGTTTCAAGCCCTCAAAAGGACATGCAGATCTCGAAAAATTGTGGAGGTGGTAGAGGAAATGGCAGCCATGTTTCAGGTTCAGCAGCTCAACTGTCTCCAACAGGACCTACCTCTCCGAGCATGGAGGAGAACTACCGGCAGTACAAGAGAACAGTGGTGAGGTACAAGGATTGTATGAAGAACCATGCAGCTGCCATTGGAGGAAATGCCATAGATGGGTGTGGAGAGTTTATGCCAAGTGGAGAGGAAGGCACCATTGAAGCCCTCAAGTGCTCTGCCTGCGGCTGCCACCGGAACTTCCACAGGAAAGAGATAGAATGTGACTGCCCCTTTGAATGCTACCACTCTCCAGTGCTAAACAATGGTGGAAGGAAACTCATTTTGGGGCCTCACAATTACATTTCAGCAGGGAACTTGATTGCTTCAAGGGTAGACCCTCCCCACCAGGTGATAGTGTCCTACAAAGGAGGGTCTAATGCTCCCTCTGAATCTGATGAGAAAGATGATGGAGGAGGTGGGGTTGTGGTGGCGAGGTCAGTTGAGAAGGTGAGGAAAAGGTTCAGGACCAAGTTCACACAAGAACAGAAGGAGAAAATGCTCGACTTTGCAGAGAGGGCAGGGTGGAGAATTCAGAAGCTGGAAGACTCTGTTGTGCAGCAGTTTTGCCAAGAACTTGGGATCAAGAGGAGAGTGCTTAAGGTGTGGATGCACAATAATAAACACAGCTTGGCCAAGAAAATAGAACCAACCACTTGAAGTACTCTCTATGCCTTCAACTAGATTTCAATGTTCTTCTTATTTTAGGCTAAATTATTTTTTTCCAACTAATTAGGATTTTCCTTCTAGTTCCTGTGTTTGCAGTTTTCTTAATTTTTAGTACAACGCTAGTCTAGTTTTGAGTGTTAAATAAATGTCAGTGTTTTGGGTATATGTGATAGCAAGAATTATATATGTACTGTGGAACAGAAATGTTTTCTTTTTAACTATGTTTAGATGTTTAAATAATGAGGATGTTCTATAAGTGCTAACAAGAGGTTAGTCAAGCTGGTGTGTGCTAACTTCCAATCTCTGATTCTGAGTGCAGACTAACTTAACACATTTTATAGCATAAAATTAGAAGTCTTAAGAAAATGCCATACCTTAAAGATCCTTGATATCAGAAGGGAAAAAAACATTAAATAAACATGTCTGTGTACAATATTTGGAAAAGAAAGGGCAAAGTAGAGATCCTGGAGTAGTGGAAATTTCTGAAAAGCAAATGAGTTACATGCTTCGAATCTCTGGCTTGAAACAAGCCAAAAAAGGAGTTGTCTTGTTTGGTGTAAAAACTAAAAAGGTCCTATAAATCAACCAGGTAGGGTCTTCATTGAGATTAGAATTTTAGGGAAAGAAGCAGTATGATTTCAGAAACCTAACATATATGCCAGGTTTATCGAAGCATAAAACAAAAGTCAGTAACTAAATAATTAACTAGGGAAAATTGCAAATAACTTTCTTTGGTGATTATTTGGGTGAGTGAACATAAGCCCTTAAAATTTAAAATGTGCACACAACTTACCTATTGTTTCGGATAGTTACATATAACTCTTGAAGTTTCAATACATGCACATAAATACTAGAAATTCGTATCTAGGTGCACATAAATCACCTGAAATTACATTATATTTCCTAAATGCCCTTGAATTACTTTTCTTCTTCTTTCTTCTAGGTTAGTGGCATTTAAGACATTTCATGTAGCCTTAAATGGTTATATGCACCTAGTGCAAAGCTCAATAGGGGTGTTATGTGCAGCTATCTAAAACCATAGGTAGGTGAAGTGGAATCTTCCCAATTAAGTACTAGTTGGGGGGCATGTGCAGAAGACATTTCTAACATTTTGCATGAGACTTTGCCCCAAATCTATCTATTCACTAGAGGCTGATGGATGCTAGGTTTGAGCTTAGGATTCCTAATTAAATGCTAATTAGGGGTTTAATTATGATAAAACATAGGCAGTAATTGATGCTTCCATGATCCCTGTATGTACATAATGCCTCTGCAAATGATTCCTAAATTTGTTTATTGTTAAGTGCGGCCGCTAAACGGCAAATCTCCGTAACCTCTTTTCGTTGCCTTTTTTTTTTTTTAACAACTTTTCTTTGCTCTTTAGCTTAAAATATGATTTTTTTTTCTTTGATGGGAATATATTTTTTTTATCAGCTAGCTTAAGATATAATTAATGTTAAGGACAATTCGTAAAGCCTTGTTTTAGTAATTAAAAATGTGTTACTGGATGGTGGGAGTGAGCCGATTAAAGCAATTGGCCAATGACGGCATCTCCTTAGAAAGAGTGAAAGTAAATTAAAGCAAAGAAAACATTGCACCATTCAAAGAAAAAGGTCTAAGAGGTTATTTTGTACTAACGGTATCTTCTCGCATAAGTTCTGTTTGAATTGTTCTTTTGCCTAAATGTTAAATCATTAATTCATATAAAATAATTATTAAAAAATTTTAAAAATTGATCAAAATTATCAAATTAGAAACTTAACAGCAAAAAAATCTACAAGTTTAGAACTCTTACTTCAATAATTTCTTTTTCTTTTAGCAGCCGTGTGTCTAAAGTCAATTTATATATTTTAAAACTAATTATTTTTAATCCAATCAAAAACAAACTTTTCACATCAAAACCTAACTTTAACTATGATTGTATTTCTTCAAAAATTAAAATATCTTATATATATATATATATAACTGTGTTTAACCTATCTTTAACTTCTATAACAAAGAAGATATTTTTCAAAAGCGGATCCATACAAGAAAAATTGCAATGTTATGTCTTTCTCCTTTTCCATTGGGTATAACAGTGTCACAACATAAGATAGCCACCATTTCCTAATTCCCATTTTTCGGCTCAGCAAACATTTCAGAAATCTCCTTCCATCCATTCGAGTTCGAGTTTTGCTATATTGGATTGTTCCCAATGGGATTTTTCTTATTTGTAACTTTGATTTCATTTTAAGATCAAGTTCAATAAAAAATTTAGATGTTTTCTTCATCATTTGTATATATCTTTCGTTTTAGATTCCCATGCCCCAACCTAGTGACCACAACCCTTAATTAAAGTGGAGATTACCTCTTGTAGATGTGTGCTAAAAACCCCATAGATCTCATTTCCTATTCTTCCAGATTATCCTGTTCATATATATATATATATATATATATCTTTTGTTTTCATGAACCAAGATTGCATTATAGGGACAGCGACGGGGAGTGGGAGAGATCAAAGCTTCCATATCTTAGCAAATACTATGAATTTAACTTCATATTCATGGAAAATAACACAAAATTCATATTCACATATCTGGAGAATACCTATGTAATTTGCTCAGCAAGGTGGCTTCAGTTTCAATGGAAGCAGCCTTATCAATCATAACCCATAAGAATAAAGACAGATGGGATCCCACAAACCACGAAAAAAATAAAAATAAAAAAGGATGCTAGCATACATGATTCAGATTCATTTACTGATACATCTAAATTGACGGCCAAAAAAACTGATACATCTTAAATTGGAGTAGATCCCTCTACGATCTTCTTGTTCGTTCCACACAAGCCTAAAATTCAGTGTCAAAGCAAGCTGACATGATCTTTGAAACCAAGGACCTCGCGAAAGGAATGTAGCTCAAGCTATACCTGCAAATCATGAAGAGAACAACAAAAGAAAAGATGAGCATACATGATGAAATGAAGTGCACAAGATAACAATCTTTCAATTATTAAAACTTTGACCAGTGAGCTATTAAGAATGCTGGGGACACAGCAATGGTGGCTAAGTCTTGGAACCACAGCTTGATGCCACAAAGGTTTCTATTGGTGGATGATGGATGTTGCAGAAAGAGAGAGACAAGGAGAAAGGAGGAATAACTGGGAGATGGATTCAAATCAGGTCAAGAGGGAATAGGGCTGCAGCTGCTATGAAAAGCTAACGGTTGAAAGATCAGAAAATAGGGATATTGTAGTGCTTAAATGCTCACAACATGTAAGATTTTCATTTTCCTGGGAGGATTTTGTGTTATGCCACATGGTTCTAACTTATCATACTCAATGTTAACCACTGAATTGACGTTGATATCATTTTACTTTTGGTTTTGCATAGAAATGCAGGTCACTAGGATATGGTAGATTAATATAAATAAGACAACAATTAAAGAAAAATGAGGACTTCGACAAACCAAATAAGTGCTCCGAATTCTAAAATAATTGCCAAAAGTGTCAACAGCTTGTTGTGAACCTGTTTAATGCAAATAGAAGATTTATCATTATCACCTTGTTTAATATATTCAGTAATCATTTAAATATATGGCTAATGGGATAACCAACAAGTAATGAAAACAAAAGGTCAAAGAAGACTTACATAGAAAGCACAAAACAGGGCAATGATCATGCTTGCAATATATATCGCTGTTGCATAGATACGAACAGGATCAAGCATCATGGTGAACTGCCTTTTTGGGCCAATGAGAAATGCAGTGCTGTCATACAAAAGACTCCATCTTAGCATCTGAGATAAAACCAATAGGTACAAAAATAATTACAAAAACAAAAAAGAGATGAAATTATAACAGATAAGGAGCAGTTATATTTTAAATAAGCAACAGAACAAGAAAGAAACTAGTGGGAAATCCCAAAGTTGAAATAGAACTCTAGCATGTCACTTCAAAACCAACTTGTCAAAAAATAATGGTAAAAGGATTCATTTTACAAAACCAACTTGTCAAAAAATAATGGTAAAAGGATTCATTTTACAAAACCAACTTGTCAAAAAATAATGGTAAAAGGATTCATTTTACAGTTGAACTAAAGTCATACCATCAGGAGTTGATGAGAGCATTCAGATGGAAGAGGAGAAGGTTGAAAGAGAGAAAATTAGGGGTACATGTCAAAAATTAGAGGGAACAGAAGAAAAAAAAAATCAAAAAGAGAGAGAGAGGAGCAATGATTTTACTTGTAATGCTACAACAAGAAGTGTGGACATGGAATTGGAAAGACAGTGAAACAATCAAGAAAAGGAAGTTAGTGAAGCTAGTAGTAAACCTTGAGAGATATAATTTCTCTTATTCACTTTTTCTTAATTGACATAAATGAGAAAAAGAAATTTCTTTAATTTCTTTCCTTCACTCCTGCCAAACTTATGATAAAGAGAACAGACAAGATCTCATCCAAATTATAGTTAGACCTATGTAAACTGCAGCTACCACCATTAAGATGCACATAAAAATCCCAAAAACGAATATATCAGGAAAAATGCACATAACAGACATATTCACTTATGCATATGAATACTTGATATTAACAAATAAGCATTATGGAGAGTTTGAATTATAAAACTGAAATACAAACCTCCCAAGTGAAAGTAAATTGCCAAATGTGAATGTGATTCCAAATTTGATTGGGTTGAAGAACACAAGAACTGACTTTGACATTTAAAGAAATAAGATTAGTGAAATGGTAATATCCAGCCACATGAAGCAAATAATTGCAATAGGCACACCAAAAACCAAATTATGGGTCAGCTCCATGCAACCTCACTTTTCCAGATTAAGAATGATCCAACTGAAAATGTGATATTACTTGGTATTAAACCCAACATCTCCAATAGTCGAAACTTTTACTTTTAGCAGGTAAAAGAAATTATTTGTATGTTGTAAATAATCTTATAAAGCAATCAATTACAGAATGCCTTCATTTTGACATTGAGCTTCTATAACAATCAGATTACTAACTAATGAGAATTTGCCAGTTGATGCAAACTGCCTAACAATAGGCAATGGCTTTTAACAGTTTTTGGTTCATGCAATTTTAAAATATTCTCAGATGGAGGAGAAATCATCAAAAACAACAGTTATAACATCAAACCAGTGCTTGGTAGATGCAGATAAGACTGTATGTAAATTGGTCACATATCATACAGATAACGGATCTAACTGAAAGTTGAAAGCTTCAAAATGTAAGTCCTCTAACTCATGGACTGGAATTTCTATGGCTAGAAAGAAAATAAAAATGAAGGGGAAGGGCACATGGGGGAAAGAAGATGGTTGAAAAAGGGTACTTTACAAAAATAGAGAAGGAATGCTACTGAACTAAACATCCTTCATTTGCTGCTAATTGCTAAAGACATTGTCTTGAAAGTAATTTTTTAAAGTATTAGAGTAATAGAAGTTTTACATCCCATCTTTGGTTTAATCAATTTCCAGTAGAAAGATAGTTTTTCTTCTTGTGCAGTGGCCTCTATATGCACGGCTAAAGGCATATGTCGAGTAAATAGATGAAAAAGCAGTAGATTATAAATTATAATAAAAATAAAAGGAATTATACATATAGATGTCTGTGTTAATACTTACCAAGAGTGTGAAAGTAACACCAGAAACCAAGCATATTGCAAAACCGTAAAGCCTCTAAAATGAGAGATATAGAAAGACAGCAATTGGTCAAAAAGAACATAACATTAACAAGTAATAACAAATCAGAGTATCAGACATCATAGAAATCTTAGCTGAAGATAGAGTCCAAATCTCTGCATCAAATGTACAATTATGATGAAAATCAGATGTTTCCACAACAGAATTTTACTTTACATAATAGTAATGCCAATATTTGACCAATCTAAGCTAATTTCAATATCTACATTCTGCATAACTACCAATTTTAGTGAATTTTTGCTTGAAGAACTGAAGAAACTCACAACCAACGGAAATCATTCCAGAATCCACAACAGAATTTAACTTTACATGGTAGTAATGTCAATATTTGACCAATCTAAGCTAATTTCAATATCTACATTCTGCATAACTAGCAATTTTAGCGAATTTTAGCTCGAAGAACTAAAGAAACTAACAAACAATGAAAATCATTTCAAAATTTCATCTCTAGAATTCAACTATGAACGTATCCAGAAAATAAATGCTGAACAGAGTTGAATTGTTAAGGAGAAGGAAGAAAGAAAAAGAAAGAGAAACCTGTTTGGTGGTTAAGGTGCAGCGGCGATTGAAGTCGTCCATGAAGGAGAAAGAGTTCCCGTCTTCTAAGGCGGCTTGCTGTTGTTCGTCTTCGACATCCATTCCTACCAGCATCTTGACCCTCTCAAACGCTTGGTTCGCCCTGATCTTCTCAAACGCCTGGTTCATCTTCTCCATTTTCTCACTGTTTCTCCCTCCGTTTCTGAGGAAACAAACAGTGTACCGACACCGGTGCTGGATCTAGACTGCTGCGTGGGAGAAATCACTCAATTCGTTAGTTGATTGGGAAATTGATTACTTCCAAATTAAGACAATTCTGAAAGCAGCAATCTCGTTGATGACACGTCGATAAGGATCTACTTTTTGGGCCTAATGGGTTCGTTGCGTTTGACATGGGTTTCTTTTTGGGCCTATTTAATGGGTTCCAGACTTCCAGTCAGTACAGGGATGAGCATTTGGTAGGGGTACATCTGTCACTTAAAAGTACTTTACCTGTACTTTATTTAAATGGTAAAAAAAGTTAAGTGAATAATAAATATAAAAATAATATATTTGTAAGTATCACATTAAATAACAAATAGAAAAGTTTAAAATTATTTACCTTCTTTTTTAATTGTTTTATTTAATTGACATGTTATTCATATTTATATAATTGAAATTTTATATATACTTATTATACATAATATCATATAATAACAATAATTTTTAAAAATAAAAATAATAAATACAAAAATAAAAATAAAAAAATCACACAAATAACTTATAAATAATAAATCCTAAACTAAATACATATCATACACATAGTTAATAACTTTTTCCCTTTTTTGCTCTCTTAGACAATTATAAGTACTTATAATTTCAAATTTTGATTTTTTTTAACTTTCTCTTTTCTTATTAGTGATTTTCGAGTTATAGTCTTTGTTTATTATATAGATGATTTTTTAATTTCAAATTTTAAATTTAATATGATAAAAATTATAAATTAAAAGCATCAATATCAAGATATTAAAATAGATACAATACTATTAATTACTATTTTTTTCTAACAAACCAAAGTAGAGGATTAAGGAGATTATGAGTCCAAAATCTAGACATCTTCTTTAAGGGATTTTCATTCTATTATTTAATTTATTTTCATTTTTTACTTTTTGGATACATATTTTTTGTTTTTTATTATTAATTATTTAATTAAATTTAGTTTTTTAATAGTAT
>BPVZ01000069.1:29207-46350 GCA_020521535.1 Rubroshorea leprosula | reverse complement strand
TAAAAATAAAAATAATAAGTACAAAAATAAAAATAAAAGAAATTACACAAGTAACTTATAAATAATAAATCTTAAACTAAACACATATCATAATTAATAACTTTTTCTCTTTCTTGCACTCTTAGACAATAATAAGTACTTATAACTTTAAATTTTTAATTTTTTTTAACTTTCTTTTACTTTTCTGTTGTGATTTTCGAGTCATAATATTTGTTTATTATATAGATGGTTTTTTAATTTCAAACTTTAAATTTAATATGATAAAAATTATAAATTAAAAGCATAAACATCAAGATATTAAAATATATATAATATCATCTGCTAATATTTCTTTCTAACAAACCAAAATAGAAGATTAAGGGGATTATGAGCCCAAAAACCTAGACATCTTCATTAAAGGATTTGAGTTTTAAATATAAAACCAAAGTTTAATCCTCTATTGTTATTTTTTATTATACTTAAGTTTATATTATAATTAATAATATTTTATTAAAATTTTATTAATTTTATTTAAGTTTAGATTAAAAGTAAATAATATTTTATTAAATTTTAATTTTAAAAAAATTTAAAATAAAATATCATTTAACAAGTATATAAGTATATACTTATAAATTACTTAATACCTATTAAATATCAAATATAAATTTTTAAGTATTTAAGTAAATATCAAATTGAAAAATTTATATCTAAAACTTTCAAATTAAATATAAAATATATCTTATATAACTGGTCTATCCAAATTCCAAAGACACTTACCGTTACCGTTAAGTCAGTCTTCCTGAATCCGGAGTTCGCTTCTACTCGTCGTGAAATTCCAAGTTATAGACTTGAATAACCGGACTCTTTACGTTTAATGATTCGACCTCAAATTTTAAGTGTTTAAGTGATATGATCAGAGTTTTGAGTTTTATTATCGTCTTAAATTTCATCAAAGTGGTCCAATAATCACGTGCCTCATTTGATGGGTGAAATATTTATTTGATCTGAGAATCAAATTTCTAGTTACTAACAATTAATTTTAATTAATTTCTTAATCATCACCTTTATTAAAAAAAAAAAAAAAGTTCTAGACCTGAAATTTTAGGCCCAACCACTAATATAATTTTCCTTTTTATTTCGGTAAAGCTGTGCACCTCGAAGACTAACCGTAAAACAACAGTAAGCTTAATTTAAAAGTAATGATTTTTGTGCATTAAAAAAAAAAAGTGTTGACTTTTTGAGTTTTTAGTCTTTTAATATTTTTAAAATATATTTAATATATTTAATATTTATTTTAATTATTATTTTCATGTTTTTAAAATAATAAAAAGACGTCAACATAAAAAACTATAGTACTGTTTTGAAAACGAAGTTTTAGTTGTGAATGTAATCCTTAAGGTAGCTTACCTATGCTAGTATATAAATAACTAATTACATTTTTTTATCCATTATGAACCAGAGGAAAGAGGTTTTTACTCACGCGCCAACAACCAAATAAAAGATAAACTTTACAAGCGTAAACACATATAAAATTATAAGTCTAGATTTATTTGTATATACAAAAGTAGTTTATAATTTAAATTATATTCACTTATATAATTAAAATTATTTATTTTACTATTTAATATAATTTAAATTACAAAATAACATATTTTTCACGAAATAAACATGTAATCAATTATATAATTAACCATACTTGAAAAGTCAAAATAGGTACAAAACGAGGTGGACACTAGCTGTGTCACACAGCACTTCCAAACCTACAATGACCTAACACACGCTTAATTATTATTTTTTTTTTTTCTCTTTTAACACATGGAAATATATGACACATAATGACATAATAAATCCGAGCATATAATACAAAAGGTTCTTTTCTTCTCCCGATAAATTCAATTGATTTTCCGGCAATTTCCTCGTACTTCACCTTTTGATCCTTCTTTGACATTAAGCATGCCCATCTTGACCATGGCCTGTTGGAAATCAAAGAAGAACATTGCCTGGTTCATCGCATAAGCATTGACAATGGATCTTGTCCTGGGGCTTCCGTAGAGTGTTTGGTCGGAGAAAAGAAGTCCATTTTTCGTCAGCAATGTGTAGTAATATAAGTTGTCGAAGGTGTTTCGGGTGGCGTCGAAGGGCTGCTCGGCATTATCACCAGCACTGCAGGTTTTGGACAGGGTCTTGGCAAAGTCTGAGTCCAGTGTTGGATCCCCGTTTCCCAATCTGCCTTTGAAGGATGAGCACCGTGCCACTCCTAGTGTATGTGCCCCTAAAAATTTAACCAAAAGGAAATAAACTTCAATTTTAAAGTAAATTTAGTCTTGATGCGTACAAAAGTTATTTTTGATGATATTTGAACCATAAATACAAAAAATAATGAATTTTAGACTAAAAAATCACCAGCATTTTAATTTGTTAATTGACATAAACAATAAACTTTACCGATAAAAATTTAATGGAGTTGGTATACATTAATTTTAAAATCTTAATTTGAGATTCGACTTCTTACATTGTCAAACAACTAACTTTCATTTTTTCTTACTCGAACTAACAATATTTTTACCTGTACATATAACATTCTATGTGGATTTTTTTGGATTTAGTTGTTAGTGTACAACTAATAGTTGTTTTTCTCTAATCAAATGAGAATGTAAGTATTAAATTGTAGATAATAACTAACAACCATCGAATATTTTACTATTTGTTGTCAATTGCTCCTCAATGGCTAAATTAATTAATAGAAGTTTGGACAAATAAGTTTTCATATTACGAATTGAAAGTGACATATAGTTAAAACAAAAGAAGAAAATGAGGAAAACTTTGAGTAATTGGTTAGTAATATAATTCTTACAAGCAAAAGACTAAAATTCATATCCTGAGCTGACAACGAAAGGTAAACCATTCAACTACTGAAACACCAGACTGTCACCAGCGCATATAATTTTAGGACATGAGTTGAAATAGCTTACCAGATAAAGCAACCATTTCTTGTGCAGTGAAGCCACGCTGCCCAAAAGCCCTAATCAATTCTGAGGCATTGAAGGTGGGGAAAGGCAGGTTGATTGTGTCTTCTATTCTGGACCTCCTTCCATCCTTTCTACCTTTTGGGATGTCATACACTGGACCCCCAGACTGCCAACATCACATTATATAATGCCCATTACAAATTTTTTATTATTTGTAAATAAGAAAAATGTTGTGCTTTGGTGGGGATAGAACCCTCGAATGTGAAGTCATCTCCAATCAATGGTTTCTTTTACAGTTCAGATGTAAACAAAAGAATACATTTAAGTACTTGTAAGAAAAAAGGAAGAAGAAGAAGAATTGAGTTGAAGTGTTGCTAAAATTATTTCAAGAACATCTCAATCTAAAAGATTAAACTATTGAACAAAGGTATATATGCGCATAAATTGATATGGAGATTAATGTGAAGATTGATAGGTAGTAAATTTACCCAAAAAACGGCGTCTCTAGAAGCCATTGCAACAATATCCGCACATGAAACAACACCGGGACATTGTTGTTCAAGCTGCTCCTTGGCATCATCAATGATTTCATACCCACGCAAGCTCAAGTTTCCTGGAGAATCCTTTTCTGCTGTGTTATCCTTGGTAGAATCAATGAGAATCGACCCATCACAACCCTATACAACCCAAACCAAAAAAATCTGAGTTAATTACCCAGATCAAGGAAGAAGAGAAAATGAAAGAGAAAAACAGTCTTAAGTAACAGTACCTCAATGAAGCAGTCATGGAAATGCATCCGAACGAGAGCAGCTGCCAGGGTAGGATCATTCTGTAAAGCACTGTTAACAGTATTTTTGACAATTATGTCAGCTAAAGGGCATGTCATTATGTAGTAATCCATGCTCAAACCATCTACCGCTCCGAACCGAAAACCTCTCATGATCAGCTCCATTAAGATAAAAATCGTCACAAATTTAGCAGCAACCATTTTTGAAAAGCTGAAAGGAGATCTAGACTTCTTCGAAACCATAGTGAAGAAGCAAATTTGAAGCTTGATGGGTTATGAAGGAAGAAAAGGAGAAGGCAATGCATATATAAATGCAAATGGTTGGGGGAAAAGGTTTTTTGAGTGAATTAATACATATAAAAAAATTTCAGGTAGTGGTCTTATCATATCTTCCACCCAATCTATAATTTATAATAATTAGTCTATACGTTAATCTTTGCTTAATTGCATGTGATTAGAGTCCAGCGACAAGTAATGTTTGCACACAATTAATTTGGGAATGTTGAATTAATCAATGTTGGCCAAAGCATAGGGTTGAATCTCCAGGTGAAGAGGAAGCTAGATTAATATTTTAAGCTTGGCATAAATATGCATTTTCTAACTGTGGTTTTCTATATTTTGACTTTTGAGCATTTTGTCTAGAATATCCAGCAGTTGAGAGCCTTTAGCTGGGAACCACTTATATAAGTTTAGTTAATGACAAGAAAGCAAAGATTATTATTTTATGGTACTAAAGATGTTTAAAATTAATAGGTCCTATGTACCCGTAAAAAACTAAATCATCATATATGTTATTGAGAGATTAACTCTAAAATTTATTTGTTATTAAATTAAATACTTTGATAATAATCTATTTTTAATAAAAATAAAAAAAAATTTAAATTCAAATTGCATGACATATAACTAAGTAATTTTTAATAAAAATAACAAAATTGTATGACACGTGACTAAATAGATTATGAGAGAAAAGAAAATTATCTTTCATTGTATAATTTAAAAAAAAAAAAAAAACTTTAAAATCTACTTCTTGTTATATCTTATTATTAGACTTTGCTATGCCTCACCGAAGCTTTTAAAAAAGTAGGTTAAATATCCTTTTGGATCCCTATACTATTGAAAAAAGCTCTTTTTTGGTTCTTGTATTGAAAAAATCTCATTTTTAGTCTTTAAAGTTTAAAATCCAACTCTTTTTTGATCCCTCCATTAAATTTTGCTCACATGACACGTTATCTTAATAGGAACATTTGACATGGATATTCCATTATGTAAAGATGCTTACGTGAACTTAATAACACCCTTTCATGTCACTTTCCCTGTGAAAAAAGAAAAACTCTAATCGATGGAACTCACATTCTGAAATGCAAAAAACCCTAATCATCTTTCTTCTTTCGAAATTCTTGTTTTTCGTTCATAATCAACCCTTTACATGTGAAATTGATCAAGATATAATTGAGAATTCATAGGAATATTTTCATTGATAAAAATAAAAATTAATTACTAATTAAAGTGATTTATCAACTATAAATCCTAACTTGTCCTCTGCAAAACAGATCCTTCTTTTTACTCTTTTCCTACTTTCAAATGAACTAAGTTATGAAATTCATAGCAACATGAACACAACAACATGAACTTATCATCTGCAATTTCAAACTCAAATATCAAACATGATCTGGGTTTCGTAATGAACTCAAAACTCATAAATTGGATTTTGAAGAATCCAAATCTGGGTTCCTCAAACCCAGTACGTGGGTTCCTCAAACCCAGTACGTGGGTTCCTCAAACCCAGTACGTGGGTTCCTCAAACCCAGTACGTGGGTTCCTCAAAGAATCCAGTTGCTAGGTTACTCTCGAAACCCAGTTGCTGGGTTCCAAGAGGAACCAAGTTAATGATGATGAAGAGGAACCCAACAACTGATGATGAAAAGGATGGCAAAGAGGATGTCAAGGGTGAGGAGGAGAGTAAGGATGAGGAGAAAGAAGAAGATGAAGAAATTAAAGTTAATTTTGTTTAAATTCATTTAATTCATGAATTAAGAAGTAAAATTTTTAATTTGTATATGCGGCCTAAAATATTTAGATAAAATGTTTACGTGTATCTATAATTTTATCTACATAATTTTCACATCATTCATAATATCATTTATATAAAAACTAATCAAGTAATTCCATTAATTAACGTGACAGATTAGCAAAAATTTAATAGAGGGACAAAAAAGGAGTCGAATTTTAAACTTTAGGAACTAAAAAAGAGATTTTTCTGTATAAGGACCAAAAAGGGGTTTTTTTTTCAATAGTAAAGGAACCAAAAAAAGTAATTAACCAAAAAAGTATTGTCAAAAGGTCTCTCAACTTATATAATTCAAATTTAAAGAATGAAATTATATCTTTCAACATCTTATCTTTTCTTAAGCCACTTAATACACATGGTAGTCGCAATCATTGACTTTCTAGCTAGCACTACATTTGGTGTTATGATTTCATATTTTTACCTCTTATCCTTATGCATATGTATCAAAAGTTCTTTGGCATACTTGGCTATTAGCATAACAATATAACATTAATTAATAAAGATAACATGCATTAAATATATGAATTTGTTTAGTGTTGTTATGATTTGTTTTGTATGTTATTATGAGAGGTTTTTCATTTTAACTTGTAGATCTCATAATTTTATCCTCAGAACTCTAGTTTTGGAAAAACTAATTAACCCTTACTTATAGATCACAATTACTCTTAGTTTTGGTGTTCTTGCCCCATTCCACCAACTAAAATATAGAATCAAAATCCAAAGTAGGTCAATACAAAACATTAGCAGATCGAGAACACTATTCTTTCCCACATAATTTCATGATTGATAAGTTTTATGATATTAGTCAAATCACCTTTCTAAAGTAAACTACACATGTGCTTGTATAACATTGAAGATTGGAGTCAAAGACTCAAATGGGATAATATATATAGTGTAAGTGGGAAGGCGTCAAGGCTGCCTGTAAGTGCAAGTATGCATGGCAATGGCATGTAGCTGGTCTCCATTATCAAACTTACTACACATAGGCTGTCCTTTGCTAAGTAAGTGGGGTGAGTATAGTGGTACCATTTCCTAAAGGAAAAGGTTTCTTATTTTGCGTCAAATTATAGTCACACATTAGTGCTCTCTACGCGTTTTTTTTTGGGCTTGTGCGCCTTGTTGTGCATACCTGTCCTTAGAGAAAGTGTATTCTACATGAATATATTAATAGTGGTCTGAACACGTTTTGTGTTTATGGTTCCTTTGTAGATTGACATGTCCCCACACTTTTTTGGTATAGTGCTGAGCATCTGGTTTTGCTTCAATATTCTCAGATTTTGTAGCAGGCATTTCTGGCTAGCTTTCCTTGGATATCTTCTAGCACTTGCACTACTACAGGGCTTTGTTAAATCAACTTTCCCTTAAAAAAACCCATACAAAAATAAAACCAACGACTTGTTGTGAAAGGAGTTTGGTTCTTCTTAAATAAGGTTTTGAATTCGAGTCCTGCGAATAAAAAAATAGGCTTTTAGAGAGTTTCTCTTAATATGATCCAACGCAACTCGATTCTAAATTAGTTGGAACCCAATATGTTTATCAGATAATAAAAAGTTAATACTAAAAAAGAACCCATACAAAAATAAAAAACAAAGAAGACTTCCTTTAACATCAAATGTACAGCTCATGCCGAAGTTAATCGACTTTCACAATAATTAATTTACCCACTCCCATTAATTAACCTCTAAAAAATAATGAAAAGATAACTTTTTTATATAATTTTAAATATTATTTAATAATTAATTTTTTTACTCTATTAAAATTTATTATATTATATATATTTATTTATTTATTAACATGTAAAAATTATAAATTAAAATTATACTACACATCATTTCCCGTTAACAAATGGGACACTCAAGTTAATGACCAATAGTACCTGGTCTCTAAAATTCTGGGTAAAGTCGAAAGTTTCCTCTCACCATCATCAGTATTTTAATTTCAATAATATAGCATTTCTTTTTCCTTTCGTCATCACTTTTCATTTCTTCACAAGTCATGGCCATTCTTTCTAAATCACAAGCGTAAACTCCGTTTTGAGGGGCAATTGCATCAACAAAAGTTCACAAAACCAGCAGCAACAAAACTACGCTTTAAATTTATTTCATTTTTCTCTAGGCTTTTTGATTGATTATCTGAGATACACTCAGAAACATACAAGAACATAAAATCCAATCAAAATTATAAAGGAAAAGAAAAAAACTGTGTTTCCAATCTGCTGCCTAGCCAATCCAAGACCTCTACCTTATCGAGCCAAGGCTTCATTGGCCTCAGTTTCACCTTTCTGAGGTAAAGGATTATTAGACTTAGTAGTTAAAAACTATGTACAATGGAAAACAAAACGGGAATTGGAAAGAGAGAAACAACTGCCCAGATGCACAAGGCTTGTTTCCTTATACACAGTCATTTAGGCCAAGAGGAAACCTCCCCTAAGAATACCAAATAGACCCAAAAATGTTGAAACACCCCAGATTTCATCGAACATCATAGGGGAGTTGCCAAACTCTTTCCAAAGCCATTGTTACCACTCACAGGAGGAACAGTCTCATCCTTGCATTGTCCGCCAGATTGAGTCATCTGAGTAGGGACTCTGCATCTGTGGCAAACAAACTTTGCTGGCACTGCATCTGAGTCATGAATGCCAGAACACCTGGTATGCTGCCACACACCACAAACATCGCAAGCCAGCATCCTCTCTCCATCATCATCCTTGGCTCCACAACTGCAGTCCACAGTCCACCTCTCAATCCCTCTTTCCATTCTAAACTTGCTATTCACATTTTTCCCGAGGCATCTCCCACGAAATCGCACCATTCCGGTAGACTCCAACAAGAGCTTGGCCCGGGTGGAATCATCAACACCACCATAACCAACCAGCTCTTCAACTTGAATTTTTCTGAATGCCAAATACAAATCTTGAAAAGCCTTAGCCACTTCAAGCTTGACCTCAGAAACAGTAGCCTCCAACGGTAAGACAAGTAGTTCTGCTGGAGGATCTGGGACATTTTCTTCAGATTGATCCACAAGTTCCAGCTGGCATAAGACACTCCAAGCAGGATATGGGCTCCCACTTGACACCTTTTCAGGCTTGTAATCTTTTACAAATTGCTTACAGTCAAGGAGTTTTGCAGCTGAGCTTTCAGCAGCATCTCTTGTCCCATCAGATCCATAACTCAGCATGGTTTGAGGATGAAGCAAGGATTCATACAGGAATTTAAGGTCCCACTTCAGAACTTCCTCAGATGGACACTTAGCATTAGCAACAGCAGTGTCATCACAACTAGCCATTACACTAACATTTTGAGGTTCAAGTCTGCAACAGGTCAAATATAAAATTAGACCATAGCCATAAGGAGGCCAAAATATTTCTCTAATCATATGAACAGAAAAAAGGTCAAGGTCTGAAATCACCCCAAGGCTTAACAAAAAAGAGGGATAATGTTTGCAAAGTGAAAATTCTGACACAAATAAAATAAATCTGCCATACCAGTAAAAATCATTGTTTAAATTCAAACAGCTCCCACCTATCTCTATGGTAATGTGTCATAAATATAAAGAAAATAAAATAGGATCATGATCATTTTTATTTTTCTTACTCAAGTAGGAATAATTTATTCAAGTACTTTTATTCTGTGTAAATTCAGTATCACAGCCAACATTATTGCAGCTTACAAAGTGCTTGATAAAGATGGACTGTATTTGTAGAATAAAATAAGATGTTATACAATAGGACAGAATTTGATACCATAACCACCATCACCTCATATATTCATGTATACGTGCCATACTAACAAAAAGCACAATTTTAAGATAAGCAAATCACTGACCTGTACTGAACAGCACCTGAAACAGGATGGCATCTTGCATTAACAACCATTCCTTCTGCTGACAGCTTTCCAGCAAGTTCCTGGAGGCAATGATCAAGAAGCTCTGGAGGACCACCTTTACAGACAGCTCCCCTAAGAGAACGGGAATTTACCCAGTTGGATTCAGACACTGCCCTAAGCACTCTAAACATTGCTTCTTCAACCCGTTCAACATCAGCACTGGTCCAAGAGTTGACATCCCCAGAGGCACTTACACGAGGCTTCTTATATGAGACATTATCTGTCAAAGGGCGAGACTTGTGAGCGTCATGGATCAACTTCATCAAAAAACAAAAGAGGTCCCTCATGGTAGCAAGCTTATTCTCTGATAAAGACTGGTAAAATGAGATTAAATCCTGCAGGCGAGTGTGAGGTCTCCATCCTTCACATAGAATGTCAGACAAGGAAAGGCTGGAGAGGGTGTCAACAGCTAATTTATAGGCATCCAGAGTGAGGGCGAAGCTGCCAGCACCAAAATCATAACCCCAACCACCATACCATGGATGACCCTTTGTGATGGCATGGAGCAACCGGTACTCCAATCCATACTTTTTTGACACATCCATTATGCTAATCTTCCTGTTCATGCATAGAAGAGACAATTTAAAAGAAAAAAAAAATGGCAGTATTTTAACATGTTGCTCTGACTATTGAAAAATTGTCATTAGTACCATCCAGCTATGATATAGATGAACACCATCAAACAACATACTAAAGAATACATTTAGTTTAATTTAAATGATTTTATCTTTTAAGTTAACAAAAAAAAAATTCCAAACCCTTGACTGCACAAGATGCATGCAAAAGAAGCAGTTTTAAGTTATGTAATCAATCAAGAACTTTCAAGATATTCATTGCCATGCACAAGGTCAAAGTAAAAAACATAATAATTTCATTAAATTTAATTATCAATTTAACAGATATTGCATCTCACACGTGATTAGGATTGTAGCTTTGCTTGCTTATTTGTGAATTCGCATTTGTGTCTATGTAAGGAAACTAGAACTATATCCTACAAAGCCCTGTCACCTATAGAGTCATAGACACTATCAGAAAATGAAAAACAGCACCAAAGACAACTCGGACTAGGACAATAGAAGATATATTTTTGAGTAACATTAAACTTCAAGTCAAATAATTATAAGATCAATTTTTTCAGGAAATAAATAATATGGTGTGACTCCAACGCAAAGCTCCTAACCTGACATTAAGAGCTTTACACAGCCGATCCCAAAAGTCCATGATATGACATCCAGAAAGGAACCTTGAACCTCCTTCTCTCCCATTGACCCTGAGAAGGTGACCATAACCGTTTGAATGGACAACCCCATGTAAAAGATGAGTGGTGTCCTCCAACTGGTGATATACCCAGTCCTCCACATCATCTGCAGTTGTCACATGGTAGCACGTCTTGCACCTGAAAACAAAAATGCAGAACAAGAACACAAGACGGGTAAGGCCACAAGATCCCACAAAGGTTATACACGTCATATCAGAGACGTATTATGCGCATAGTGCAGGTAAACAGACCAAACCCAATACCTAAATTTAACTTAAAGAAACAAAATTCTTTGTTAGTGAACAAGAAGACTTCACCTCAAATCCGACAAGTGCTGCATATCTCCACATCGAGCGCATGGTTTGTGACACCCACCAATGGAATTACCATCAGCTTTAATGATAAAATGGTATCGTTTCGAGCAAACTGGATTGCCACTCCAACCTACACATCATACAACCACGCTAAAAAATTCTCACAATAGTAATCACCTTATTTCTAATAAAATCAGATTCAAAGGTCAAAATGCCCATGACCAAAATATATATATAATAATAAATAAATAACAAACTAATAGAGACGGATGCAAAAAGAAGGTTTTTTCTTTTTCTTTTTCGGTATTCTTCATACTTCTTTTTGGGTATTTTTTATATTATTCAAAAATATAAATTACGAACCCCCAGGTGTCACTATTCTATGCCATCACACAAAATCAGAGCAAAAACAAGATAATTACAACTGTCCAAGCAACAACTAACAGTACGGCACCACCATAATCGTCGAAAACCATGACCCACGCAGGCTGCAGACCTGCCACTTGTCTCTCCACCGTCCTTTCCTAAAGGCCCCCACAACCCCAATAAAAGACAAAGATAAATAAATAAATTTTTTTCTAAAATAAATAATTTTTTCCCTCATTTGGTGTTAATATCAGCGGCATAACGGGCCCCAGCCACCAAGGAAGTTTCCAAGAAACTCTAGCTTCCATCATCGGTTTAATCTCACGAGATAATCATGATGAAAAAAAAAAAAATCACACGAGATTAACATAGTCAAAGAAATCTCACGAGATTATCACGTTGTCTATGTCGAAATTTCTTTAATATATGCTATTTGTTTTCCATAAATATTGCCGAGTTTTCCCGCCAGTGGAAAAAAATAAACAACCGGCAACCGGCGAGAAACCGGAAACCGAATATGTTGCATAGAGATGCGGAAGAGAGGTTAACGTATGTGAGAAAGAAATGGGTTAATAACTCGTTCCGAGTCAACTTACCAACGACTCGGCACTGATCGCAGTAGACGGATCTAGATCTCGCCACGTCCTCCTCCACCACGTCGAGGCAGACGGTGGCGGAGAAGGAATCAGGGGAGGCCTCCGTCGTCGCCACGTCACCGACTCTGAACAGAATCTGCCACGTCATCAGATGAGGGAAGAGCGACGACGGAGGGGGCACGAGCGCGTGCCTCGCGAGAAAAGCCTTGATGTTGGCACGGAACGGCAACGGCGAGCCAGATCCAGGAGCTGAGGCGGGAAATGTGAGGAAGTCGTAGAGATCGGCTGTTACTCTAGTCTTCATCCTCTTCATTGGTCTCCCATTCACAACCATAATGATTTGGTGGCGCGTAGCATCAACTCAGCGGCGCGTGAGCTGCGAGCTGGCAGTTTGACGAGTGGTTGAAGTGGATCGGACAGTGGAGAAGGAGAAAGTGGGAGGGAAAAGGGAACGTTTGGTTTTTGGGTTAGGGTTTGGTGTTTGTTAGCGGTGGGGGAGTTTGTTGCTGTGATTTGATAAAATCAAAAATATCTGATCTGGAGATGGTTATTTTTGGTTTTTACCTTTTGTTTATATAGGCAAAATCAATTATTAAGCCCTCAAACTTATCATATTTAGCTGATGAGCCCCGAAAAAGTAGCTAATAAGCTTCTGAGTCCACCCTATTGCAGCAAATTAATCCTTCATTCCTCTGTTAACTGTCACTTTGGTTTCTATGAATTTTAATTTCAACTAACGAGGAAGTTTGAAAAACCATTTTCATTACTTGTATATGAGGCGAGGGAAACTGAAGAAATAGGACTAAAATGAAAAGGCCATTTGCTTGTTGGATTCGACTAAAATACAAAAATAAATTAATATAAAATAAGTGAAAACTAAACTCATCTTTCTATTCCCTTCTCTTTAAACCAAACAACTTACTAATGCATCTAACTTAATACCTAAAAGAATGCTAGGTTCTCCAATAGTGGCTCTATTGGTTAAGACTTCAATTCCTTGAGTTGAATGTTTGGAGTTCAAAGGCTGGTGCAAGGGACTAGAGATAGAGATAGAAATTATGAAAATACATTAATCTGTCCAATCGCAAATGATAAAAAAATTATTATAGTTCAAGAATTAGTTTTATTTTAAATTAGACTAATTTAAGGACCAATTGATATTTTGTTGTTTCTTTTAATGTTTATTAAGTGTACGGTTAATATGTTTTGTTTGAAAAAAAAGAAAAAGAGGAGAAAAATGAATTTTTCTACAAATCAAATTACATTATTTGTCAATGTTATAATTTAATTAATTAAAAAAATCATTTCTCCCCTTCATTTCCCTTCAAGTCAACATGCTCTAACGAAAATGTTTATTTGAATTGCCACTTCAACTAAAATTAATAGAAACCAGTGGTACCAATTAACAAAGGGTTAATTTGCAATGACTGCGTAGATTCGAGGGTTTATTTGCTATTTCTTGTTTAGGGATTCATCCGCTAAATGGGGAAAGTACGTAAGCTTAAGAATAGATTGCCTTTTGTAGATAGAGTGAATTTTTTAATTTTTTTAATTTTTTACCCAATAAAATAAAATAAAATAATCTTCGGAACTCCGAGAAGTCATGGATGTAGGGCGCTTTTATACCTAAAACGAAGGATTCCAGACTTCCAGTAAACAAACAACGATAATAGTGGTTTTTGTGGGTGACATTATTGATACGAAGAGTTAATTTCATATTAAATACTATAAACTTTTTTTTTTCACTCTTTCACCCATTAAAGGATGAAATGGTGGTGAAGATAATTTTAAAAACTCAGGATAAAAGTAAAAGTGTTATATTTTAGACTATATTTGGTTTGCATGTTTTTTAGAAGAACAATTAAGGAAAGTCAAAAAGCAAGCTTAATTCAAACATAAAGAATTTAAAATAAGAGTATATAATCAGTTATATATGATATAATTAATTATGCGTGTCACGTATTGTTACGTAATAAACAAAATATGGAAGAAAAAGTTTCCAAATTATATAATTAATTGTATCTCGAAACATAACTAATTACGTTATTAAGAAAAAAAAAAAAAACATAACTAGTTATGCTATTTAGAAAAAAAAAACACATAACTAATTACCGTATAATTCATTTAACCAATTATGGATGATATATAAACTATTTTTTATTTTTATAACTACTTGTGCATGCTATATAATGGACTACATAGAAATGAGTAATGCTATATATAGGAGTCGATCGGTCCACATGGCGATGGTGCCTACAGTTTTTTTTTACTTTCTAGACTCAATAATTTTTTTTATTTTTAAGTCCTTTAAATTTTAATTTTTTGAATTATTGAACTTTTAAATCTTGAAATGTACATTCAACCCTAAACCTTAAATAATGAATCTAAAATAATCTGAATCTAAAATAATCTAAACCTAAAATCGAGGTAAGGTTATGACCACACAAGAAATTGTTCAAATCACTTAAAATTTTAAATATTATCTTTTAAAATACTAATTCTATTTAGTTTGATTATTAAAAATAGTTACTGGTTGTAGTTATTTATTGATAGATAATAAAATAATTAATATTTATTATTTAATAAATTAAAATCAATCCATACACTTATATTTTCAAATATAATAATTACCTATTTACCTAAAAAATAATAATAATTGTGTGGCCTGCGCACTTTTCATGTGTCGCCTTCACATTTTCCCTAACACTAAGGACAGACCTAGCACATGGCAAGGGCTACCCCCCTAAACTTTTAAAAGTGTTAAAATAAAGATCCTAAACTTTAAAGAAATGTAAAAATAAGATCCTTCAAGTTTTATTTATTAGGAAAAATTCCTTCAGAATTTGAATAAAGAGTATTTCAAATGTTGAGAAACCATTTAGGATTTAAGTAAAGTGTTTATAATTTTTTTTTTTTTTTGGATAAAATGTGAACCTTATTTATCCAATAATATTGTTGATTATAATCAAAGCAGCAAAATGTGTTGCTACACTCCAAAATACAATGAGAAAACTGTTGAAACAATCAACTTTTCACAATTTTCTCAAGTCCCCATTGCACAATAACTAGAGATAGGGAGGATGGCCCACTGCAAGCAAAATCCAAGATCTTTTGCCTAACTTCATATTGGATATCAACAATCAAAGTTGTCTCACTCTTGAAAAGCTTAATATGAATTCTTTTGTTTCTCTCCATCCATACATGGTAAGCAGCCACATTCCAAGCTAATTTAACTAAGGAAACAAGTAAAGATTTACGCCTAATTCTCTTACCCATCCATGCTACCAAGCTATGCCAAGAATCATCGAAAAGGATACAAGTGTTGCTATTGAATGTCTTTCATAATTCTCTTGAGTAGTTGCATTTGAAGAATAAATGTTCACTTTTTTTAGACTCCCTATTGCATAGAACACATGTGTTAACTATACTAGAAGTCCATTTCTTCTGGCATGCCCTTGTGGTTAGCCTATCGAGGATGGCTAGCCAACTAATGAAACTGTGCTTAAGCATTTTGTATGTTTAACAAAATATAGGGATTATGAATATTTTAATCATAAAATAATAGAAGAAAATGGAGAAAAAGATGCCCCTGTCAATCTTTGGGTTGGCTCAAGAAAAAAGATAAATAAGGATGCTAACTTTAGATTTTTTTTTTTATTTAAAGATGATAATTTTATCAATTTCTAAATAAGGATGTCAATTTTTAATTTGTTCTATTTAATGATATTAACTTTAACTTTCTATTTAAGAATAGGATAATGCTATGTGTACCCCCATCGTTACACCCTCTATTACACACCTTACTTTTCGTTATTTTTCCGTTAACTCCCAAATCTACCCAACGTAGTCTCTTCTTCCTCTCTCTCTTTTCTTAGAATCTCAGAGGTTATGATTAGTGCAATCAAAACCTGCAATTGCCCCTAACAAAACCTGCAATTTCATCCTGTCATTTTCTTTCTCTCTTTATCCCTCCATCAACACTAGATCGAGACATTTTCCCTTCCAATTTCTCTCTTTTGCTGGGGATTTGAATTTTGTCCAATTGAGAACATGAAGGCACTAGTGGAGGAGGTAGAGGCGCTGTTGGCTGAATGGCGGTCGATTAAGGTGGGTAGGAGGATGAGGAAGGGGGGTTGGTGTTTGGTTTGGGATGGTTAGGGTGGTGAAAGGTTCATCGTGGACTAGATGGGGTGGTGGTGAGGGAGAGAGGCGAGAAAGGGACTAGTATGGGCAGAAGGGAATCTGTTAGGGCTTGGTGGTAGGGAAGAGAGGTGAGAAAGGGGACTAATAAGGGTAGAAGAACAACAGACGTGGAGGGCTCTAGTAGGGCTTGGCGTGGAGGTAGGAGGTGAGTGGTGTGGCGGTATCTGGAGGTTGTGTGATGTGTTGTTAGCTTGGAGGGAGGAGCAGGAGCAAAGATAGAGTAATCATCAATTGAAACAGTGGAGAGAGAAGCATTAGACCCAAAAGCAGATTTGGCAAAATCATCAGACCCAGAAGCAAATCTAGCGGAAGCAGGGGACATGACGTTGCAAGGCGGTTGTGGCGAAAGCAGATCTGTTGGAGGTGGGTTCAAAAGAACCCAGGCTGCTGAAGAGGAAGATGAGGCTACAAATGATTAGGATGAGGATGGAGGTGAGGAGGAAGATGGATCTGGTGAGGATGGTGAACAGCAAAGGCTAGGCTAGGTGCCTTCAGGGTTAACGGAGAGTAACTAGGGTGTACCAAAGTGTGTAACGGGAGAGGGTGGATGAATCAGTGTCCTTAAGAATATCAACTTTCAATTTTTTTTTTATTTAATGATTAATTGGATAATAATACTAATATGACAAATGGATTTTTTAATTGAAATGTTGAAAATTAGTATCCTTAAATAGAAAAAATTAAAAGTTAATATTTTTAAATAGAAAAAGTTAAAAGTT
>BPVZ01000069.1:11843-23234 GCA_020521535.1 Rubroshorea leprosula | reverse complement strand
CAACTTGCGCCGGATGCAACCATTGCACATTTTTATCTTAATTAATATTCAAAAAATAAAAATAAATTTTTATATAAATAATTATTGAATTAAAATAATCTTACATAATGTTAATAGTGATATTAATAATAATTTTTATATTTTTAATACTAATTAATATTAAAAATAAATAATAATTACACATTAACACACATATTAGAAAAAGTTTTTTTTAATCTCCTGTTTTATTACATTGCAATCAGGTCAAAGAAAATTCTCAGGATAAAAATATCCGGCAAAATTAATTATAATTTGGAGTCCGGAATCTACGGGCCCTGTATAAAGACAAACCCAAGTCTGCGTCAGTCGCTGCATCTTTACCCAACCGACTCCCATTAACTCTACACCTCCGCTCCTGCTATTTGGCATACCAAGACACCGTCGCCGCGTTCTTCGCATTCGCTGGCTTACACACTATTGGCTTGGTCGTTTCCGGTGCTCCTCCGTCGGTTCCAGGTAGCGATTGGTTCCGATGCTCGCTTTCTTGCATTCGCTTCCCACGCATTTTCTGTTCATTTCTCTCTTGCTTTAGAGTAAATCATGGAGATAAGGTAGAGTAGGAACGAAATGGATTGTATCGAGTATTTTCTGCATGCGAGACTGTTTGGATGTAGGCATTTCAGTTTCCGCAAGTGTATGTGTTAATTTTTGCGCACTGGAGAAGAGATTAGACTCATTAGAGCCATTTTCTCGTATAATCTTTTCTATCGGCGTTTTTTTCCTTTTTCTGGAATGGATTTGATTTCTGTGTTGAGTGTTTGATCTGTCAATTCTCTCTTTTCTTGCGCGTTTTCTCTTTTATCTCTCTGTTGTCTAATCTTTTCAGTGCGATAGACCATTGCTTATGTATGTTGTAAATTTGTTTCTGAAAATTTTGTTGCTTTTATGGTATAGGTGTTAGTGGTGGAGAAAAAAAGGGAAAACGACTAAGGCAGGGTGCTTTTTGTTTTATTGTTGCATTTATAGATCTGGAAAATTGAAAAACTACAAAATTATTTTGTTCGTTTTCTCAGTGGTTTCAGTTAGACCTGGAAAACTAGAATCCTTTATTTTATCTTGTTGCGTTTGTGATGGAACACTTTCTTTGAACATGTGATAATGCATTTGTCTTTTTATTGATCTTTTTCTCAAACTTGCTAAGGGGAAACAATAAAATTCTCATTGTTCTCTCTTAGATTTGGGAAAACTAAACCTTTTGGTTTGATTTGGTTTTAATGAGTGTCATTTGATGGTTTTTAATTAATGGTTTAAGATGACTCTTGCATTCTTGGTGGATTGCAATTCTGCTTCTAACCAATCTATGATTTATCAAGCAGTGGATAGTAGGGTACTATAAAAAGGATGAGTTTGAGAGGAGGGCGTGGCAAGCCTTTTGCTGTTGGTCGTGACAATGGTCAGTCTTCCAAGGGGAAAAACATCTCTGATGTCTCCATCCCCAAAGTTGAGCAGTTGAGTCAGCATGTAGCAGACACTAGTTTGGATTCTTCGCAAGATGGTGATGGATGGGAGGTTATTTCAAGGAAGTCTAAGAACAGAGCTGGAAGCAGTGCTGCAAAACCTTGGGGTTCTCACAATTCAAATCCTAAGCCATGGGGAGGCGTGAGGAGCCACAATGGTTCAGGAAGAGCCTCTGGCAATGCCTGGGGGACACAGATCACTGATTCTAAGATGGCTAGTGGTAGAGGGAATGCAAGACCTCAGATATCCAACAGGACTTTTGAGAATTATCTGGCCCCACATTCTGTCATTCCACCTCCCCTGGAGCAGGGATGGAACTGGCAATCTAGAGCTGGTTCTGCTCCATCAAAGGGTCTAGAAGATGGTCAAGGAAAAGATAGGGTGCATTTTGATGACCAAAAGGAAGATGATGTTGATGAGGTGGATGATGATTCTGATGCTGATGCCATAGATGATTCTGATGATGGGTTTCTGAGTGATGAATTTGATTCAGATGCTAGCCAAAAGAGCCATGGGACCAGAAAGAAGAACAAATGGTTTACAAAATTTTTTAATGATCTGGATAGTCTGAGTGTTGAGCAGATTAATGAAACAGAAAGGCAGTGGCATTGTCCAGCATGCCAAGGTGGTCCAGGTGCCATTGATTGGTATCGGGGTCTTCAACCTCTGATGACACATGCCAAAACAAAAGGATCAAAAAGGGTGAAGCTTCACCGTGAACTAGCAGAACTTCTTGATGAGGAATTGCGCAGAAGGGGTGCCTCAGTTGTTCCAGCAGGTGAAGCTTTTGGGAAATGGAAGGGCCTAAAAGATGAGGAAAGAGATTTTGAAATAGTCTGGCCCCCCATGGTTGTCATAATGAACACAAGGCTTGACAAGGATGATAATGATAAGGTATTGTTTGCTACACAGAGTGATTATATTCTATGTGGATTACACTTTTATCTTTACTTTTAATGCTCCAGAAATGGAAACTATGTTAAATTTTTATGCTGCAAATGACATTCTCTTGAAATTTAATCTAATCATGTTGAATTGAACCGGACACCAGTGGGTTGGGATGGGAAACCAGGAGCTTCTTGAGTACTTCAGTGCATATGCTGCTGCAAAGGCTCGTCACTCATATGGTCCACAGGGGCATCGTGGTATGAGTGTTCTGATATTTGAGAACTCGGCAAGGGGTTATTATGAAGCGGAGCGTCTGCATAAGCACTTTGCTGAGCAAGGTACACATAGGGAGGCCTGGAATCGCAATCATCCTGTCTTATTCCTTCCTGGTGGAAAGCGCCAGCTTTATGGTTTCATGGCTACAAAGGAAGACCTGAATTTCTTCAACCAGCATTCACAAGGTTTGATATTTCTCTTCACGAAGCAAACACCTCCCCTCTCCTAATGCAAAACATTGAAAGCAAAAAAGGAAAAATAAATGGAGAAGCTTTAAGTTGATGTGCAACTTCACTTATTACTGAATTTTTTATAATCAACTCCTTAAGTTGCAAGATAACAAGACATGCAAAATATCTTTCTTTCTCAAAGTTAGTAGAATCCTTGAATTCTGCTGCTGATACATTATGCTGCCTAGTTTAACCTATCCTGTGATTGATTAGGCAAATCTAGGCTGAAATTTGAAATGAGATCCTACCAAGAGATGGTTGTTAAGCAAATGCGGCAAATGGCTGAGGATAACCAGCAGCTAATTTGGTATAAGAACAAGGTAGCTAGAGAGCAAAGGGCTAAAGTTGCTTTAGAAGACTCTTTGGGATTAGTGAGTGAGAAGCTTAGAAAGACTATGGAGGAGAACCGTATTGTCAAACAAAGGACCAAAATGCAGCATGAAGAGAACAAAGAAGAGGTAATGGTTTAAATTGGTTACTAGTTTATGATATTGGTTGACTCAACACACTTGTTTAGACACTTCTACATGTCCACGATACTGTTGCACAAATATTGTCATACTGTCCCAAAGTAACACCTTGAGTGCTCTACTCAGAAATTTCCAACATGTCCTCTTTTAAATTTGAGCTAAGTTAACACAAACAAATGAAAAAAATAAAGAAAACATATGCAATTTACTGTTTCACAAAATTCTGCATCTTTAAGGTTTATTGTGCTTGGTCTTAATTTTTGATGTTCTTGTCATCTTTTATGATATACTGTGAGTTTTGTATATTTCATGTAGACTCTGGGCACCTTTACAATTTAAACTGGATTGATATTTTTGTTATTTCATTTTTGCTTTTTTTTCTTTTTTTTCCAGTATTCAGACGCATGGCTCCATATTTCAGTTCTTTTTTGTTTCTGTTTGATAGATTCATTCCTTTATTCCCATTTATTGTTAATGTATGTTTCCTTGGATGATATTACTGATTTACTTGCTTGTTTTTTCCCATTAATCCCTTGAGGTCTCAGGTCTGTTGATGCCTTGTGAAATGTTTCTTATACCAACTTGCTATTTTCTTTCCATTCCCTTTGGACCTTTGGTCACCATTGATCTATAATGTTGATTGATTGTGAGTATGCTTTGATATATTGAGATTAAGAGCGTTTTCCTTTTGTGCTATAGGTTTGGGTTGGTTAGTAGTCTATTTTCAGGGGAGGTACTTCTTAAATGCCCTATGTATCACTAGAGGCATCGTATCAATAGGGATGTGATAAGTGTTTGCATCATTTTTGTTTATATATGGTCATAAAGTTGTAGTGGGTTCTAGAACAATTTCATCCAGGTTGGTCTTTTCAAGTGGTTTGGAGAGGAAATGCATGGATTGACAGAATGCTTCACTTCTTTCTGCCCTTAACCCATTTTGACTGGTTTGTGCAAATATTCTCTGCAGATGGATATGCAAGAGCAATTTTTCAAAGAACAAATCAAATACATGCACGAGGCAAGAGATGCTAGGGAGGAAGAATTTGAGAAGCTGCAGCAGCTAGAGCGTGAGAAGGTCAAGCAGTTGAACCCTAATCCTTCAAATACTGAGGAATACATGCGCAGGTATATGATTTAATAAGACTTCTCAATAGTTTTACGGACAGTAGGATCAAACATGCAATTCCCTTCAGAAATTGGACTAGTTGGTATTGTGTTTGTTATTTGGTTTCTTTCTTAGAGACTATCCGAATCTGTTTGTAGGGCACAAGAAATTGAAAAGTTCATAAAGTTTCAAGATGAAGAAATGGAAGCCTTTGTGTCTGAGAGGGATGAACTGATTAAGATGCATGAAGGCAAGATGGCTGAGATGAGGAAGAGGCACCTGGAAGAAGAGGTTGCACTGGAAAAGGAGTTTGATGATGGATTAAATCAGCTGATGGAGAAGTACATGCCAAAATCGAATGGCTCGCGGCTGACCACTGCATAGATTCTAATGGTAATATGGTAGGGAAACACTAATCCATCTAGAAAATTCAGCAGACTTATAATCTTAGTTTACAGAAGCTTTTGGAGATAAATGGCTTTCTCCGCCTGAATTACACAGAAAATATACCAGAGGATGGGCATATCTTTAGTTTTTCCGTAGCCGTTACCAGACTTCTGTATCTGATCTGATGCTAACTCTGTGACTCCTGCAAACACCAACTTTGCCAAGCAATAAAAGACGAGACTTTTATATCCTGTTATATTTGATGTCTTGCATTTGCATTTCACCATTTTCTGGCTTGAGTTGAATGAAAACCTTATTACTAAAGGATTAACAAAAATGACTCCCAAATGTACTGACTGGGTGATTTTAACATACTTGTTGCCCTTTCGTCGGTCACCTGAAATCGGTAAAGAGGGAGCTATTCTGATTTAGCACAATAGAAGAAGATACGCATTTCCCTAATTCATATTTTGTTCTGTTATCACTTCACAAATTACATGATGCGAGCTAGGGTTCATTTACCGAGGCTGGTTCAGTGACAAGGGTCATAGAGAAAATGTATACTTATATAGGGTAAAAACATTTGCCAAAATATGATGTCTGGGAAGGAAGATCAAAACACTTGCTTGAATTGGGGGAAAACTTATTTGAGGAAAATGGTTAATGAATCTAAGAGAAGTTTAGTTAGTGAATCTGGAATGAGGGTTCCATGTTCCAATCTCAAAAACCAGGTTGTCACAAAGACAAAAGGCCCAAAACCAATTCTAATTTTAATTTTGTAAAAAAATAATAATAATAATCATAACTATCACACTTCATTCTACAGTAATCTGCCGTTACAGAGTCCAAAAGTACCTACGAAATACATCTTAGTTGGTTTTCTTCTCAGCTTCATCTGTAACAGTGGCAACTGTACCACCAGATGCCTGATCATCTTCACCACCAAACCCAAATTCATTTACACGTTTCTTGTCCACTGGATAAACCCACCGCTGGTAGAGATATATCAAAAATATAAGATCTGCAAAACAGGTGGAAGTCGAGTGAGAAAAGGGAAAACATGATGTGCTGACAAATGGAACCTGTTGAACAAAATGATTTTTAACAGATTATAATACAGTTTTTGCTCTCTTCTTAGTTCTGAATTCCCACGTTAGAGGTAGAGGATAAATGAAACGAATGAAAATAACTCTCACCATCACGGAAGACAGAAAGCCGATGAAGTGTTGGCATTTTTATGACAAAGGCGAAAAGATCATCAATGATGGTGTTTAGGAACTTGTATGTCATCTGCCTCCAGGGCAAATGAGCCACAGACTTGAGCTTGTAGTTTATGAACAGTTGAGGGCACATCATTATGAAGCCTGCCAAAAAAAAAAAAGATTATTATTTTTCCTCACATAAAATAAAAAATCAAGACACTAAGAAAAGGACACCATGGACCAAAAGAATGGTCCTAGAATAAAGAGATATGGGTGCCACTAGACGTGAAGAGGCTTGTTAGATTCAAGAATAAAAACAAAGACTGACAATCAAAGAATCCTAAAAGAACCTATAAAGTGATGAGCAATAAAACTATTATAAAAATAAATAAATAAGGGGAATGAGAGCACATTGCAGGAATAGATGCTTACCAAACATGTAAACACAGCTTGTCATTGAAGAGAGAATCCATGAATACCAGCTCTTATGGCGCTCATACATGAGAGAATAAATAGAAAAGCATGCCACAAGGAAGAAGAGCACATAGGACAAATACTTCATTGCAATATCATCATATTCCTTAGTCTTATTCCCTGCATATGATTCACGATCTCGGAACTTCAACCTTGGTATCTTTCCACTTCTATCAATCTGTGGATAATGAAACAACAATAAATTCAATACTTCCACAGCATGCCTACAATTAACACATTACATGACTAGATATAGAATAGGCACAATGCCATCAAGAGCCAGAAAAAATGAAGGTGTCAAGTGCCAGGAAGAGTATGACTAATACACATGACATGCATGTACATTTGATAAACTTCTATACTTAAGAGTTATGCAGCATAATGATCCCATAAACAGGTTTGTAAAGCAAGTATCAAAGAATATGGTGCATCAACCAAGTACACTAAATAGTGAATACACACCAATGCAATCTGACAATCTTTGAATAGAGTTTCATATTAATCATAGAAATATAGTAAGAAAAAAAAATTCTAGATTATTAGGATTATGACCATGAATTAACAATCATTTTCAGAATAAATTATGTCCAAAATATTATAGGACAGCTTAATATTTTCGTTTGAAAATTTAGTACATGCTTGCTCATGCACCTGCTGATTTCGCTCAACATCTCAAACTCAAAGATGGGTGTAAGTATGTACTAGTGTTGGTAAAGATTCTTAAGTCAACTTAGTAACTGATAATATCTGAACAGAAAAGCGGTTATGAGATACCTCAATGTGCATGGCTTTTCCTATTTTCCAAAATTCAATACAGCAACCAATTCCAGAACTTGCAAGTATCATCCACGACGTGTCATTGTCAAGAAGATAGAGGAAGACGATGAGCTGAGATACAAAGCTCACAACAACAGACTTTGCAGACAATCCTTCCATAGACTTATTTTTGTTCCAAAATTGGATATCTGCATTCAGATAGAAATAACATAATAAAACCACCTTTTTCAAAACTACTACCAAATATATTTCAAATGACAGCCATACTGCAAAAACATGTTTACCGTTCTTGAATGCTAAGAAGTCAAAGACAGAATGAAGCATTGAAACCACCATTGTAATCACAAGCAAGTAAGGGTTTCCTTCCAAGAACACCCGCTGCAGAAAAAAATATATATATATCAATATCAGTATGTGGAAAATCCAGGGGAAATATAATAAAACTAAACTTCAAGATGGATTTCAAATGCAACAACTAACTAGAGCAACAGCTAAAAAATGAGGATAAAAAAGACATAAAAACTCTCCCTCAGTTCTCTATCCCAATGTTTCTGCCTGCTATCAGCTCCCTAATTTACTTCAGGCTCACATTGGTTTCTTCCTCTTTTAAACCATAAACACCTAATTGTCCCATTAATCCAAAAAGCAATTGAACACTCTCTACAGCAGATCATTAGAATTAATTCGGTTACTTTTGACCATTCAAACTAAACCAATTCTTAGGCCAAAAAAAAAAAAAAACCCTAATCAATTCAAACAAATACACTAAACCCTTTCCATCCAATTTCATGTTGATTAGTTTATTTATTCTTCTCCCTCTCTCAACTTATAAGATGTTTAAAATTTGTATGAGAATGGAACATAAGTAATACCTTAAGTTCATCAGACTCGCCTTCAAGCATGCTTCCATAACTACGATGGATTTGGAATGATTGATCAATCTGCTGAAATAGCTGCCACTTCATCATGCTTATTGGACTGACCTCCAAATTAAGTGGCAATTCATTCACAGTCTCATTAATCGCAATCAGCTTATCTCTAAGTAACCAAAACTCATTAAAGAAGATGGTAGGGTAGTAATTTCCTGTAGTAGAATCAATATTTATATCTGCACATCTGAAGTCAAGAAACACAAAGCAAATAGTATAGGAATTCCTTCCTCTTTGGTTAATTTATTTATTTGATATAGTATGTATTTTATACATTATGAAACCAAATGTTCTGGCAAGACAATAAACACCAAATGTACTGACAAGAAAATAAACACAATGCCCAGATTCAACACTTACCGATCATCCATTTACAAACATTCAGATCTATGAAAGAACACAAATCTTTTGAGGCACTTAAACAACTAATCCAAATTAACTTTTATTAGTTTGCTAAATCAATAGACTAAAAATTGATCATTTGGACACAACACTAGGAAAATAAAGCAGCTCTTAAACCTAGAAACATTCTGCCAGCCAATAAAAAGTATATAAAAGTTCTCAAGGAAACTTTGGCTAATAAAAGATAAAATTAAACATGCACAATGAATAGTCAGATTGTCAAATGTGAGGAATTTAAGGATACAAGGAGCAACATTTGGTGGCACTGCATTTTGTGAATAGCTACAAAAAATATCAAGAATCAGATTATTTCCAACAAAACAGCACAAAAACATGCAAAAAGTATAAATATCATAACCAAATTGATAGTGGCAGCCTTCCAGAAAACATTGTGCATAGGCATACCGTGAAAAGTCCTCAACCAAATTAATGGTAATATTTGGTTTCCAATGAGAAATCCACTCAACAGGACCATCATCTTTAGAGTCAACTTCACCTTCACCATCGTCAACTACCTAATAAACCACCGTAAGTTCTACATCAGGATCATCATATGAATGAACCCAATAGAAGAATATAAATACATCATAAACTCAGAAGAAGACTATGATTAGGAATTTTGGATAAAGTTCATAACAATATAAAACATGTAGTCCAGATATGATCTATAAACACTGTTTTAAGAAAACGTTTTCCTTATAAGTTACAAATTTGAGTTGCAATTCTTAGGTCTAAGTCTTTGGGAGTGGGAATGGCTGCTATGAAAGGGAAGGACTATCCCCTATTGTATTGGCCAATCATAAATACCAAAAAAATCACCTTCTGTGGTGGGTACAACTTATAGGAAAAAACAAACCTGGGCTGCTAATTCACCCTCTTCAGCACCATTGGCAGTTCCCAGCAGACTCCTCTTTTTATCTGCTTTAGACTTGGGCAAGTATGTCACAACAACTGAAATCAATGAACAAAGGTGGTCCTTCAAATTCCAGACTTTACACCAAAACTCATAACTCATGGAAAAGAATATAATAACAGACTGGAGAATCCTACCATGTGTCCTCCCAAAGGCAGCTTGAGGCTGGTATTCAGGATCATTAGGATCTGGAGGGTAACCAGATTGTGCAAAGAAGACATGAGCATAGAGACTCCCGTTGTGCTTCAAATTCTGAAAGAGTGAACATAATCTTCATAACTTGAATAAAAATTGAATAGAAAAATTGACTTTTAAGAAAGAGAATAGAATGTAGAGCAAGTAAAACATGGTAGCACAAAGAAATCCCAACAACATTTTGAATTTAAAGTAGAACACAGAGAGCTAGATAAATACCTCAGATGGATAATAGTCCATTGAAAGGGTTCGGGTACTTTCTGGTCCCCATGTGGCATATGGAATGTTAGTTTCATGCCAAACAAGAGAACCATCGTTACCAAAGTCATTAAACTTCTCATTTTCAGAAAGATATACCCACATATCCTGCAAAAATACTCAGTTCAGGGTGAATAGTGCAATATGATCAACATGAGGGAACTTTGGAAAAAGAAACTTGCAGCATCAACAATACAGCAAGAAAATGACTAAAATCTGGAAACTCCACCACTGCTCATAACTAAGATACCTTTTATGTCATGTAAATCTCACAAGGTGTTTTTATCACATAAATCATTTCCTCATGTCAAACAAAATCATAAATATCCTAATTTTACTGATTTCCAAATGCCTACATAGGTTGGCCACCAAAATCATTTTTTGGTCCCAACTCTCAAGTAAGCTGCTTTCATTGCCAACACTCAGATAACCAAAATACTGGAAAAAGAAAAGGTATTTTCAGCATCTGCCAAATCATAAAATTAAAATGAAAACAAATTAGGAAGAATCTTTTTCCGGCAAACCAAGACACTTAATTTCTCCCTTGAGTTCTGCAACATCCAGATACTCATTTGGGATTTAGTACAATAGAGTTGGCTAAATTTTCTTGCTAGCAATCTAAACAATGCTAACCCAAGAATTAGTTTGAGAAAGACTGTCTAAAAGATAAGCTTAGCATAATTGCACAAGGGAGCTGCAGCAAATTAAAACCAAACTTTATAGTCTTATACCCAATTTTTGCAAAGAAAAACACAAAAAATAGATAATAAAGATCTCACACCCAAAGTAAAAAAACAAAAGTTAACACATACAAAAACAGTCTGTTTTAGATGATCACATAGAACTACATATAGATGACTGCCTGTGAGGCGTAAAGGGCACCCATATCCAGAAACTACACAAAAGCTACTTCCTTAAAGGCTTAAAGGAATTATTGTAAAATTCAAAAGGGTATTAATATGTGAAAACATTCATTTACGCAAACACCCAACAAACATCTATATGCATACATAAACAAAGAAATATCGAATTCAGTACCATTGGTTCGCCTTTCTGGAAGAGATTAGACATGACGACAACAGGCTGAGAGGGATCGACAGGTCTTTTGGGGGCAAAGAATTTGGATGCGAAGTACCAGAAGACAGCGATCCTTATGATTCCAGATATTGTCTGCCCAATTCCACCTCCCTGTTGCTGCCTCTGTGGCTGCGCTGCTGTACCTCCTCCTGCTGCTGCTGCTGGTGGCGGCGGCGCCATCTTCTCCCAGATGGTGTTTCCGAGAGAATGAAGAAAAGGGTTCGAGAGCTATCAGATGGGGTTTCTGAGAGAACGACGAAAGCGGGTTGCTAATGAGACGTGAGAGACTGTTTATTTAATATATTATATTG
>BPVZ01000069.1:1641-11743 GCA_020521535.1 Rubroshorea leprosula | reverse complement strand
GCACCAATAAAATTAAAAGTTCTGATTTAAAACCAAGATTACATTCAAATTTTATAATGCTAAACAATTAGTTTTTGATATATTATTTTATAAGGCAAGTAAGGTGAGTTAACTCACGGCCACATAATAGAATATGTTTTTTACGTTCAATGATTTATTTAAGGTATTTAGGTGAGTCAACAACCATTAAATAAAAAATCTTTATTTAAGATTATAATTAATAATTTAAATTGTTATAACGATCAAACAACTAATTTTTTGTACACTACTTTTGTTTTTAAATAAAAGAACTCTATAATAATCTCTTTTCTATATAATTTAGTTCAAAAGTAAAAAGTTATGATTTTAAGTTTATGATATGAAAATAATATGAATTATAAAATAAGCGAAAGTTGTTTTATATTGTTCCATCCAAAGTAAAAAATATAATAAAAAAATGCTATTTTTTGCATTCCAAATCTCAAATTAATATTTTTAAGTGTGAACCATACTTAAAACTCTTTCACCATTTTGAAAATAATTGAATTATAATGTCTATACATATTGTATAATACTAACAATATACCATGTAACATCATCAAATGAGTTATTAAGTTTTAAGTCTTATTTCACTAGACAAATGAAATGGTAAGTTGGTATGGTATGCATTGATTTGTTTAGGTTATATTTGATTTAATTATTTAGAAAGATTTAATCGATACTTAATATTTTGTACTTGTTTATAATTCAACACTCTTATTTATCTTATTATGAACCAACAGTTAATAATTATTTCAAACATTTTAATCAAACAGAAGCTTGAATTTAACTGCAGCACTGCAACTTTCAAAGGTTGCAATCCTTGAGCTACAAAAGTGGCAGACAATACGTCATTGAACTTTGTGAAAGCAACAAAAAGCCCTATTTAACTGTTGATGTTAATACATGCCCTTGAATTATCTTTCACATAATTTCTCTTTTTTATTGAGAGTTTTCATGATAAACCCTAATTTTTTTTGTTATTTTCTTGATTTATCTAATAAAAAAAATTTTTTTATCTTGATTCTACTTTAAGTCTTCAAAATCATGGACAAATTTTTGTGATTCCTCTTAATTAGAGTGATGATAAGGTATTAACCAAATACTAAATGCTTGATCAATTAACCTCTTTCTAGAGTGATAATAGCCCAAGTATTGTACGTTAAGATCATTAGCATTCTTGATTGTTTAAATTTGTACTTGCAACAATTTTTTTCAAATACACTCCTAATTTTCTTAAAAATTTAAACCATTATTTCTTTATTGGATTTCATACTTTCATTTGAATCATTTCTTCCCCTTCGTAAAAAAAAAAAAAAAAAAAAAAAAAAAAAAAAAAAAACAAGTCAAAGACTCAAATGTTAGGTGTCAAAATAGAGGGATCAAAACGTTAGCCTGTACAAAAAATTAAGGACTATCAACGAAAATAACATAAAAAAGAAAGAAAGAAAGCCCATGCCAAAAGAATAGGCCCAGACAAAAAATATGGCCCAAGCATACTCTTCTCCGGTTCTCCGGTTCTCCCTCTTCTTCCCCTCTGATTCTCACTTGTTGGGGTTTCCGTAAGCCGTTTTCCGACGTTTCATCCGTCCAGAGCTCGCTGCTCGGAGTCCGGTACGCCATTTGTCATCTACTTCTCTTCTTTCCCACCTTTCATTTTCGAATTAGGGAGGCTTAATCGCATGTGTTTACAGTGGAACTCTGAATTTTAAGAGGGAAAAATGAATACAGATGGAGAATAATATGGACGGGGAACGGGACGTGAAGAGGCAGAAAATTCTGGAGAAGTCAACTTCTCCGCCTCCCCCTCTTGGTTTTCAGAATCCGCTTTTACCTTTAGCTAATGCTTATGATGACGACGATGAGGATGAAGATTTTGAGAGGATGACACTGAGTGGTAGACGAGCAGGAGGAGGACAGAATGCGGCTCGGGTGGAACAAAATAGTGAGGATGATGAACATGCTGACGATGAGGATGACAGTGATGACCCATCGGGACAAGAATTACCTCAAGGGAAGCAGAATCGTCAGATTGAAGTACGAAGGGACTGCCCTTACCTTGATACCGTCAATCGTCAGGTATGCAGCTTCTCTTGAGCAGTAATGACATCGTGTAGACATTTATTTAGATAAAAAAAAACACATGGGTTTATCTATGGATGTGAGTTGCTTACATGGTTGTCAATCTATTGTTTGATTGTTTTATTTTTAAATCTTGTTTTAAGTGGTTATCTGTGTTTTGCAGGTGTTGGATTTTGATTTCGAGAAGTTTTGTTCAGTATCTTTGTCAAATTTGAACGTGTATGCATGTCTGGTTTGTGGGAAGTATTACCAGGGAAGAGGGAAGAAGTCACATGCATATACTCATAGTCTAGAAGCAGGACACCATGTTTACATTAATCTTCTGACTGAGAAAGTTTATTGTCTTCCTGATGGATATGAGATCAATGATCCATCATTGGATGACATTCGACATGTTTTGAACCCAAGGTTTACTCTTTTTTACGTAAATTGCTTTTGCTTGCATCACTCTTTATGTATCCATCCTTTACTAATCTGTGATTTTTCCTGACTATGCATGTATAACACATGTTTTTGTCGTGCCATGCCTTTATATTTTTAAGGTTGTGCCCTGTCTGTTCTTCAACATTCTGTAAATTATTGTTTTCTTTAGAGCTTCTAGTCAATCCTTAGATTCTTGGTTATTTATACGTTTTGTTGTTGGATTACTTTCAATCCCTTATAGTTAAGTTTTTCAATACTGTTTTTGCAGGTTTACCAGAGAACAAGTTGAACAGCTTGACAGAAACAAGCAATGGTCCAGAGCACTTGATGGTTCAGATTACCTTCCAGGAATGGTAGTCATTCTTCTCTTGTTATCATTGCAAGAGATTAAAATGTTTAGAAGTTAATTTTTCCCCTCAATTGATTTTAATTTGATGTGATAATCTCTGCATCTCTATAGGTGGGGCTGAACAACATTCAATTGACTGATTTTGTTAATGTTACCATTCAATCTTTAATGAGAGTTACTCCCTTGAGGAACTTTTTCCTCATTCCTGAAAACTACCAGCACCGTAAATCTTCACTCGTCCATCGATTTGGAGAACTCACTAGGAAGATCTGGCATGCTAGAAACTTTAAAGGACAGGTTTGAACCTGCTTTCTATTGCCATGAAGTTATGGTTTTTTGGAGACTTACATATTTTTTCCATCTATTTTCACATGAACAGGTGAGCCCTCATGAGTTCCTGCAGGCAGTTATGAAAGCTAGTAAAAAACGGTTTCGGATAGGCATGCAGTCTGAGCCAGTTGAATTTTTGTCATGGCTTCTTAATACACTGCATAATGATCTTAAAACCAGAAAGGGTGGTAGCATCATACACAAGTGCTTCCAGGTTATAATCATGCCTTTGTATAAATTATCTCTAATTAGGCTGCCTGCCCAAGTAGATTGTTTGTGTTTTTTTAAATATTTTTTCTTTGATAGGGGGAACTAGAGGTTGTGAAAGAGAGTCATAACAGAGCTCGTGGTGATGACCAGAATGGTGCTCCAAATTCAACAGAGAGTAGAACTGAGAATAATGTTGTCACAGAGGCGTACAGAATGCCATTTTTAATGCTTGGGCTGGATTTGCCAGAACCACCTCTTTTTAAAGATGTGATGGAGAAGAACATAATACCACAGGTATTATGTGTGCTTTGTGTTTCATTCTTTTCTGGGTGTGTTTGTTCACCAACTTCCCACTGTTTAGCCATGTTAGAAGATCCACATCCAAGTTGCATGCTTTATTATGTAACCTTGCCTTTTATGCAGTTCTTTTATTGCCGCCCTTTTGACAGAGAATGACCTCAGCCTTTTGAATCATTTGAAATTTTATGAAATGGTACACAAATCCCAAAATGCATTGTTGAATATTTAAAAAGATTAGTGTAATATCCAATTGCAAAGGAGAAGATTTCTATAGACTTTTATGCATTCCATGATGGTAATTCAAAGTCTTAGGCTTACTTATGATTTTGTTTTAGGTTCCTTTGTTCAATATACTAAAGAAGTTTGATGGTGAGACTATAACAACCACAGTTCGCCCTCCAGCAAGGATGAGATATCGTGTTACCACATTGCCACCCTACTTGATACTCCATATGCGCCGCTTCACCAGGAACAACTTCTTCAGAGAAAAGAACCCAACATTAGGTGAGTTTATATTCTTGGGAATATCTGATTTTTGTTTCATTATTCTCTGTTCCTCCAGATTATGATATCACATGGGAAGGCACTTAATGCTAACTAATATTATCCTTACAGTCAACTTTCCTGTGAAAAACCTAGAATTGAAGGATTATATACCTCTGCCAGCACCAAACAAAGAGAATGAGAAACTGCGCTCAAAGTATGATCTGATAGCTAATATTGTCCATGATGGTAAACCTGATGAGGGGTTTTACAGGGCCTTTGTGCAGCGGAAATCAGAAGAACTATGGTAGTAGCCTAACTAATTATCATACTTTTCAGATTATGTGAATGAATATGCAACTAATATCTGGACACATGTTTCCTAAATTCATGGTTGCAGGTATGAGATTCAGGATTTGCATGTTTCTGAAACCCTTCCTCAGATGGTTGCTCTTTCTGAAGCTTATATGCAGATCTATGAGCAGCAACAGTAGCATTTCTAGCATGTCAAGAGTTCGCCAATGTTGATGGCAAGATGCTTAATTCTCTCTAGGCTATAGCATGCTTTATCAAACAGTAGAAGCAATGTAAGGGAAACAAGAAGAGATGTTGATGCTTTTGAAATGGAAGATTTATTGGGTTGGTTTTCTGCTACATTTTGGGAAGAACAGAAATCAGGACAATAACACCCTCAAGGGGGTAGCCACGCAGGATATTAACTATGTCCGTTCTTTTGTAAAATATCCAACATTTCTTGCCTTGTATAGAAACAGATATGAACATTCCTATTGGCATGTATTCTGTTTCCCATATTTAGTGTTACTGCCCCTTGTAGCCATAAAATAAAAGTTATAGTTTAAGCAGAATTTTGATTTATCAAAGTACATCTTTTCTCTTTCATTTCTTTCTTCTTTCGACATGATGCCAGATTTTGAAAAAACGCCGAATACATCTTCAAACAATCTCTACATATGTTGCTGTGCAGGCCACCACGAACTCAATCACTGCAGAAGCTGCCTAGTCAGAAATCATGGTTTTTCACTTGTCCTTGGAGATGTCAGAGGAAACAAAGTAAGCAATTCTGGTTCTGTATATCCTGGTCTTGACCGCGGTGAAGGATGCAGATAAAACCGTCCTTCTTTAACAGCTTTCTCTTCTTCTTCCGCATTCAATTCACAGATGGCTGTTTCTTCTCTGTTTTCATCTTCCAGAAGTGTCAACTTTGAGAAGATTGCCGATGGCATGCCCACTGGACTTGGGAGGCTGGATCTTGGTGATGGTGATCTCATAGGTTTGAAGCTCAGAGGAGGTTTTACTATCTCCAACTTTGGCCTCATGCACTGTCTTCTTTCATGGAGCTTCGACTTCTTTGAGGTTGGAATATTCACAGCTGCTGCTACCCCGGCCGTTGTATCACTCTCTGACGGCCCTGTTAACCTTTGAACAATTTCTCGAAAGGTGTTTGTGTCTGTCTGCACAAATGTTGTCAAGGGTTTACAATTCTCCATTAATGAGATTGGCGTGAGAGCTATCTTTGTTTGAGATATTGTTTGCTTTAACTTGCAAATCTAAGAGATTTGTCCTTCAAAGCAGGAAGAGACTTTCTGAACTCCACTCAATGTGGAATCTAGAAGCCTCTTCTTTACAATCTTATTTATCTCATTGAACAAAGATGTGATTGCTGTTTGATTTTCGGCAGTCACCTGCAAAAAGGTTCAAATCCGCAATATATGAGTTATTTCTTTGTAGACAAGAAAAATCTTTGTGATCATAGAAATTTTGAGTTTAGGTTTATTAGTTAAACAATTGGAATTCATAGTTTGATTAGTATAGTTGTTTTGGGTTTATTAATGACTTTATTAACCTAACTTAATGTTAAAAAATGAAATAAAATCAACTTGATATTATACATAACTTAAGTAATTCAGTAGTAATATCTTTCTATTGGAAATAAGAAATTCTAAATTTAAGTTGCACAGCATGCAACTGAAATGAGGTAAGAAATGGAAGAGAGTTATCTCTTACTATAAAAAAAAAAAAAATGATACTACCATAATAGGATTTGTTGTATTTAGATAGATTTTGTTGTAAATTCTAACTTTTAAGATATAAAGCCAATGTAATTGGCATTAAAATTGCTTGAATACAATAAATCTTATTGTTGAAACGCATTTAAACACCCATTGAAGATGTCATAATCCTCGAAAGGCAGAGTTCAAATGAAATTGCAATGGAAACTTGTACCATTGGGGCAATGCCTTTGCCTAACTGAACATTCTATAAATACTAAACATGATGTATAGTGTTTTGGAAAGATGGTGTCAATTTAGGCCATTCAATGCAGTCATGCAGATGACCCCTCATCTTTCCCAGTTTGCCTACTCCAAAGAAGCATGAAATGGAAATATGAGGTGGAGGGAGTTAGGCCTTTGGACCCAATCAGTTAAAAAAGGCCATCTAAAGAAATATTTGGCAGAAAAGTACTTCCATTTCGTACGGGTCTCTCCCTTTGCCCATACTAGAGGCAATGCCAACCTCCTATTGAATTCATTCACCTAAATTCTGGCCTAAAATATTCAAAGATTGAAAAATAAATTTCTTATTTTAGAGTCTAGACAAATAAGTATAATGAGATAGAAGGACGGTTCCCAAGTAGCTTTCCCATCCAACGTTAAGGAATAAAAATACACTTTTTCCTTGACAAATTTAACACCATTTTTTATTGGGCTTAGACCCAAATTCTGTTGCAATTTGTGTGCTGAAATTGTAACTGTGAAAACAAAGCTTTATTTTCTTCTACCCTGAAAGAAAAAAAAAAAATGGGGGAAAAACGTTTCAAGACCCCAAAAGCGTCCTTCCACATCCTCTTATTGAACTTTTATGAGAGAAAAAAGAAAATAATAACACTAATAATAATAATAATAATAATAATAATAATAATAATAACACTAATAATAATAATAATAATAATAAAAGCAGATTCAGATTATGAGAAAAAAATGAGAAGTAATTATAAATCAGAAAAAAAAAAAAAAAACTTTTTTCCTTTAAATTTGGTATTATAATTAATAGCAAGCATTGCCCTGATTATCCAGAATGAAAGCAGAAAGCCCTCCCATAAAGGGAAAAGAAGACATTCTTTGTAATGCAAAGGCAATGAAGATAAAGAAAAAGAATGAGGGAGGATTTAAGGATGTACCTCAGTCGAGAAGAAAAGAATGCAGCTCTTACATTCGGTAGAGAATTTGAAGAGAATGAAGAAAGAAATGAACAAGGAGGAGGATGAGAAAGGGAGGTTATACATGTTATGTTACAAAAAAAATATGAAGGTAAAGGTTTCCTTGGCAAGACCAGGAAAGGAACGGAAGGCAGTTAGGACAACCAAAAGGCAACCTCAAAAATAAAAGGGCATTGTCCTTGAAACCGTTGGTTTCACTCTTGCCACATCATTTCTATTTTGGACTGTTGTTCTGAGAAAAAGAGCAAAACATAACTGTACAGAGATGACTTTGCCTATCATCAACGATCTGGTCATAGCAGTAAAATTATTTGTGCTCTAATCATAAATTTAGAATTTGATCTTTAGTTTTTATTTACTAAAAAAAAATAAAAATAAAATAAAATAATAGTTTCTCGTATGAAGCATTATTTTGTAAACTTTTTACAGTTAAGTTTCTAAATGCAATAATTTTTATTAATTTTACACTTTTTAATTAATTTATTCTATATAAATTCAAAATTTTGGCACTTTGGTACATTCATGCAAATAGAAATTTTATAAAAACTTCATTTAGACTAACAAACTTGAAGCTATGTTGTAGCTGAATGATAGCCAAAGATAGGTGAGAAATGCGTTTGGTTAAGATGGGTTTTTTTCATGTGTTGGGAAGGGGGGGGGTTAAATTTAATCAAGTTGAGCTTTAGGAGCCGTTGATAGTTGGGACATTACTTATAAGGACAATAATGAAACGAGATAATTTTAAACCAAATCTATTCCAAATAATTGAGTAACTTAATTTGAGTTAGCTAGGTCTTAGTTTCCTTCTCAGTCATCTTTAGCCGAAAAATCTGGTCCACCTTCACTATCATGTTGTTAAAAGGTCAAAGTTGGAGGTTGCACATAGAAAAATATAAGAAAAGGGCACTACAAATTGATTGACATTGAAGAGAGGTTTTTTTTTTTTTTTTTAAATTGTATGGTTAGTAGCTTTTAGCCAACCTACGCGCTTTGAGAGATTTAATTTCTAATGATTTGAAATGTGCATTTTATATGATATGACACATTTATAAAAATTAAAAGTTTTAAATATTAATGATTTTAAAATTTAAATTTTAACTTTTTATAGTGTTTCATATCTCATATTAAGATAGAAGTGTAAATGTAATTGGCATATAAATATAAAAACAAACCACCACTAATAATTTCAATTAAATTTTTTCAAAATTTATAAACCTTAATCCAAAAATTATTATTAACTAAATAATAGACAAATTTCAATTTAAATTATTTCACCCTAACTTATAACATTTATTTATCAAAATTAGATTTCATTTGTTTCTTTCTAATATCTAAGCTACTAATTAACCAAATGGAACAAAGTACCAATCGACCAACCACTACATTCTCTCTTCTCCCCCAAATTCAAAATCATAGGGTTACATGTCTCTTTCAATTCCATCAAAACTCAAATAATTCAATCATACCCCCTATATATCATTTCATTTTTCGCCGGCACCCAGCGCCAGTTGCTGATTATTGCCCTCTACTCATTAAAATTCTTGACTTAAATGATCTTTTCCCTTTCCACACGTATCCGAATAACAACATTGTTTTCATCACAAACTCTAGCACTCCTTGTTCTTGCAAGAAACTTCTGAGCAAAATATTACCATGATCTCTGAAGATTTCAGCTTCCCCAAGATTGCAAAACCTATTCCTCAACAGTTCATGTTTTCACCATCTTTGTGGCGTGTATCATCCATAATTTATCCGGATAATGCTGTAGATGAAGAATTAGGGGATAAAAGAGAAGTAGAATTTCCAAGAAAGAGCTTCTCGGAGAAAGACATTGAGGAGAAAATGGACATGTTGTGGGAGGATTTTAATGAAGAACTAAAAAGGGCTTCTTCCTTGGGCAGCAACAAAGGGATGAAAAGGTTGTCCGGTAGCCGGGAAAAGGGCTCGGAATCTAGTAGAGAGTCGACGGAGGAGCTTTACTGTCCGCAGGGTTTGAGGGTGTGCAAAGTTGGTTCTGAAAGTACAACCGGCGGACCTGTATGCCACAGAAGAGTTGGCAACAATGGCATGGTGGTGATGAAGGTTTTGAGGAAGTTCTTTCTGCTACATAGCTTGGTCCGGATCAAGAAGAAGTAGATGTGGTAGTGATCCTATTATATTTGATTCATGCTATTTATTTTCAAGCATGAGTATGTGATTTTTAGGTGAAATTAATGAATGACTTCTTAGTGAAGGATAATTACATAGGTAAATATTATTTTAATTTTGAAGTAATTTTTTTTATACATCTTAGGTTGGGTTTCAAAATTAGTGCTATTTAATATTTTTCCTGTTAATATTGGGATTAAAGATTTCTAACTTGAATAGGTTTAATTCAAAGAAAATGAAAAATAAAGGAGTGATGAACTTTTTTAATCTCATTTATTATAATTTGATTTGATTTTTTTTTTTAAACTAAGTACAAATTTGAGGAAGAGGGATTTGAATTCAGTACCTAAATTTGAGATATACAGTTTTTGCAAAGACTTATAACAAATTAGTCATTTTGGACGCACCTGACCTTCTTGACTTAGTATTTTGTCACTTCAATAGGTGCACCCTGCAACCTCTTAAAACATGTTCAATCCCTCTCACCCCCAATTTGTAATATGTTCAAAAAAAAAAAAAAA
>BPVZ01000068.1:1519302-1532019 GCA_020521535.1 Rubroshorea leprosula | reverse complement strand
TAATAATAATAATTTGTTTTTTCTAAAACATTTTCATTTTTCCATAATTGATATTTAGGTCAACAAGATTTTACCGTCCTTTTATCCAAAAGAAAAAGAAAAAGAAAAAAAGGGCATTGTGGTAAAAATACGTGGCGAAGATTTGTCCTTCTCGTCAATGTCGTAGTCAGGACTCTTTCTGGCAAATCGCGCCAGATTAGCGGCAACGTTCACCTCCGATCTTTTCATCGCAATATATCTGCAGATTCAGAGAACTCAGGGAATCATATGCATTCAGCATTGTGAAGATACGTTGAAGTCGAACTCTCATCTTTCAAAATGGCCGCAAAGTCGCCTGAGGAGGTGAGATTTCTGTTTGTTTACTGAGAAAATTTTCCATACTCATGCAATCTACATCTCTTGATTCCTCTGTTTCTTCTTTGGAATCGAGCTGTTTGAGCGATGAATTGTTCATCTTTAGCTAAAATGCCGTCCTGCGTTCTCTGATTTTTGTTGTTTCTTTCTGATTTCTCATGAGTATTCGAAGTTTTTGCTTCATTCTTCGACTCTCACAATCTGAATCTCGAATTTCTGTTACACGACTTTACGCCTCCTCCTTTTTTTCCAGATTTTCTTGCTAGATTTACCTCTTCGGTGCTCGCTGTTTGGTTGATGAAAAAATGTTGGAGAAAAGAAATTTTAAACTTAATTTCTTGCATTTTCTTCGTTTTCTCAGCAACCAAACGAAATTTCCTGAAATTTTTACTGTGATTTTTTCCCTTAAAATGGCATATGATTGCTAGTTCAGTGATATTGAGGCATTCTTCTCCATGATTAGGAAAATAGTTATCTACTGATATACTCCTTAATCTATAGTCAACCGTTTATTTATTCTTTTAATCCTTAGATTTGGAACTTTGGATCTCTATTTAGGAGATGATACTATTTTTCATTCTGCAACTGAAAAAAAAAAAAAAGCTTAGAATTTACCACAAAAAAGAAGAGATTCGATGAGAGTAAAAGAAAAGGCCAAAAGGAATTTTTTTCTGGAGCAACGATAGGCTGCAAAATCCTTGGGTAGAAGGGAAGACACTCAAGACAGGGTTTGATTTGGTCCAAATCCCACCAAATAGTTTTTATGAGCTAGCATTTAAGACCGTGACTGTTTTTAGTTAACTCTAAAGTTCCCTACTGAAGGCTTGCTTATGTTTTCTGCTACCCAGTGAGTTGGCTGCTTTTGTAGTTATTATGGATATGAGTTCCTAGCCTTTTGCAATTCTACAGTTTCTGCTTTGTTGATTGGAGTTTAAAATTTCCCTCATGCCAACTCTGCCTTCACTTAATTAGATCTAGTACTTTCTATGTGGAAAGGGAAATTTAGAGAATTTTGGAAGTGAAATATGACGTACAATGTTTTAGTTATTAGTTAACTACATGACCTGCCAGGAAGGTGAGAGAAGTATACATTACATATTGGCGTTCCTCCACTAAATGCATAACATGCTTTGAGATTCTTGTCAAGTTTAAACAGTGCTTACAATACAATGCAATGCATGCCAAGAAAGCAAGGTATCTTTCAGTTTGTTTGTCAAGCTTATTGAAGTGCAAACATATTTCCCAGGGATAATATTAATAACTTTTGAGTGGAACTTTCACTCTTTTCCTTTTTTTTTTTTCTTTCTTTGAGAGAGAACATCATTTTTTACATTTCTGTTTCTGTCAATTTATTCATTTCAATTTTGTTGCTAATATCTAATGTCAATTACACTTGCCCTGTTAGGGGGAATTTTGGAAAAGTTATCTTTTTGGACTAGGTTTACCTAAAAGGCAATTGCAGTTTGCACTTATAATGACAAGGTTAAGGACATACAATTAAAATTATGGTTTGTCTTTGTGTAGTATGTTTACTACTTTGTCTGCTAATGCCCCTTTTCTGGTCGTTTTCAAAGTTTGATATCTATAGAGGAGAATTGCTTCACCAATTGATTTACTGCATGTTAGTTCAATCTTTTGGACCTTTGCTCCTCCTACCAAGTTACTTAAAAACTGCTTCCATTTGTGCAGGGCCAAGATTCTTTTTGCCTTTCTGTCTTACCAGAGGAAGGAAATGTCAGCCCACAATGTATGTCACCATTAAATTTTCTGAGCTTCTTAGGACTCCCTTTTTCATCGAAAAATCAAATGTGCATGGACACTCTACTGAGTTGCCAGAACTGCGTTGTTTTACAACTGCAAAATGAAGATGATTATTCACCTTCAGTTGTGAGTATAAATATTGAGAAGGAAAATTCTGAAGTACTCAAATCCAATGAAGAAATGGTAGGAAATTCAAAAAGTGAAGGCTTAGTTTCGGTAAGTTCAGCTTACTTATCTTATGATGTAGCTATAGGTTATTTATCTTTGTTCTTTTTCTTTCTTCTCTATTTCTACTAACATTTATCATGGTATTATTGATATATAAACAAGACAAGCACTTGAATGAGGGAAAAAAACAGAGAATGAAAAAGAAATTAAATTCAAAAATTTTAAAATCTTGATTTTATTAGAAAATGATTACCTATTTGCCTTTTCTTTTTGCTTCTTTTTTTTTTTTTCTTTTTTTTGTTTCTAATATTAGATTTTGATGGCTTACAGCATTTTCAGAAGGTGTTGCAGAGACAAGCAAGCTTAATTACAGGTAAGGAACTAGTTAAGCTTTAATTCAAGACAACTACAAAAAAAAAAATTCACCTCCATAGGTTTCCATTTGTTGCATGCTTTATCTGTTTATGTGACAGAGTCATTAATCAATTACATCATGTTCATAATAAATATCTTTCATTTTCTGCTGGTGAAGAAATCATCCAAAAGAGTGGCATGTTCAGCTTGTTACCAAAGGTGTTACAAGCAACTTATAAACTCTAAAACTAAAAGGCGTTGTGCATCATTTAGCTTGCTGGTTTGACATGGAAAGTTAGAAAAATACACAGTTGAGAAATTGGGAGAAACAGAAAATTTTGATGATTGTTAAGGTTCCCAAGGTAATACTTTCAAGTATGAGCTTTCAGCCTTTCAGAATCTAAACATATAGATTAAAAACATCAAACTACAGGATTACCTCTAATGTTTGGCGATCTTTTGATGTTCACTTCTACCTAATTTTGGGATTTGAAAAAAATTCAAAGTTGGAACTTAATTAAGCAATTCATACTACTACTGTTCATAAGCTTCGGCATGGCTAGCTTCTGGGATTATTTTTTTTTACTACCTTTTATTTGAAAGCAATTTTTACATGTGGTGGATCTTTCATGACACACCTCATCTTGAAGCTCAGTCTATTTCAATTGTGTATATGCATTGTGCATCCTCTGATACTTTTTCCTAGTAGCTTGTCTTTAGCTTGTCCTTGAAGAATAAGTTTAAATCATGGATGAAAATTTACTTTTAACAGATAAATCACCAACTGAGAGGGTGCATGACACACCAACAAATAGATGGAGAAGATACAAGCGTGCTGCCTTATTTGATTCAAGAAAAGTTGTCCTCCTTTTCTCAATCTTGTAAGTTAGAGTATCTCAAGCAAACTAAATACAACCATCTATTCTTTTGAGTTCTTTGTAGGAATGGAAATGAGTTCTATTAAATTGCTAATATTTTTCTATTAGGAAACTGAAAATAATCCAAATTAGCAATAAGTTTGCTTGAAATAGCAAGTCTTATCATGTATTGGAGATATATCCTAGTTGTATTGGCCAGAATGGTGTTAGATAACCATTTAGTTTAGTAAGAGTGGCATATTTGACATAAAATCTGGTCAAATATGAAAAGTATGCACAATCGTAATGATTTGGTGAGCTTTTCCTGGAAAATGGTACATCTACATTCGCATCAATTTGCATCAAGCTAGTCATTTTTCTTTACCAAATCAAGTCACTCTGTTGGAATCAAGATAAAATATTATATAGATTGTAGCATTTTGTGATCTTTTAATATGAAAATCTCATCTAGTGATTGACTACCTTACCATCTTTCTGGTTCAGGTCAAGTATGGGAACATTGGTGTTGATATATCTGACACTGAGAGTTAGGCAAACAGCTGATGGTTTCAACCATGTCTAGGCCTACTATATTCTTCACCTCCTGATCTATGCTTGAACTTTGTTTTCTAAGGTTGTATTGAGAACTACTGTCTCTTGAGAACTGTTGTTGAGTCAAGCTTTCTGAAATATCTTTAAGATTTCCTTTGTGTATATAAATAAATTACTTGAGAACAGAATGACTAAAGCTTATCTTTAGAGGGTTTCAAGTTTCAACGGAAAACTCAGTACTTTATTTTATTTTATTTTTTTTTGGCCATATTAGACGACTAGTGTTATGTAAATTCCGCTGCTGTTTTTCAATACAATGCTTTGAAAAGTGAAAGTTTAAAAGAATGCTAAAGATGTGGCATGGTGGCCATACATGGTTCCTAATCGTGCAACAAGACAGTAATGACAGATGTACAAACCGTGTACTTTTTGGTATGAAGCATTAATGCTTTACCTAAATACTCAAAGAGATGGTCGGTAAATGTCGATCCTCAAAATCAGAATCATGTTTTTCTAAATTCATCACTTGTGTATTCCACGCTTGAAAAGTGCTCCCTAAAGTCTCAGTTCATTTTTCATTTTTTTAACACGCGCAACCTCCGCCCTGCTGGTCTCCATTCTGGGATGAATTGACAGTGGGCTTCAGGTTCACATCAACCATATCTTCCTGTTTTGTTGAAGAAAGAGTTTCCATCCCTGGCAAGGCAGCAGCAACTTTTCGGAACAGAGGCTGCAATTTCACATTCACACTAGAACTTTAAGTTCATGGAGGCATTAAAAATTAAGGCATTGAGGAAAATCAATATGTCTTAATCAAGATGTGTTAATTGTTAATTCCTAACAAATAAAACAAATAAAACAAATAAAATAAGAGGAATGATAATGAAAGTTTTAAAATATCCTTAATTTATTAATACACAAAAAAATTTACTAATGATATTTAAACAATTAATTTTTTAGAAAGTCCTGACATCTAAAATATTAAGATATTTTAATTTTAATTTTCTAAAAAAAAAGAAATGAAAAAAATAAAGGACATCAATAAATGGAATCAAAGTCAAAATGGCCTGCCAAATGCGCACATACGAGAATTATTAAAAGAAAAGAAAAAGGGAAAAAACAGCATGTTTTGACATTGATATTAACCATGAATTCATCCTACAACTTCAAAATCCAGAAACTCTAATATATGGAGAGCTTCGTTCCGTTCCATTATTGTGTTACCTTGATATTAAATCCTGCTTTTGCACTTGTTTCTATAAACATGACTCCAAATTCACGAGCCTTGTTATCCCCTTCTTCTATTGAAACCTGCCTGTTTAATCATTAAAGAAAAGAAACAACATACTAATATGAGATATCCACCTAATAAGGGAATTGTTGAAGAAAATATAGTAATTTATCAGTAACTGATTACCTTTTATCAACGAGGTCAGTCTTGTTTCCAACAAGAACAATAATGACATCGCTGCCTCTTTCGGTACGCACCTCTTCAATCCACTTAGAAGTGTTCAAAAATGATTGCCTATCTGCATATGGTGATGACAAAGTGAGGAATTTACATGGTAAAAGTTTGCATAAATGGCGGGCAATTCTATATGTATAAAAGAAAATAAACAAAACCCTTCCCATGCCTGCCTTTGAATACTAAAGATCCAAACACATGCAGAGGGAAGCACAAGGGGTTAGAATTGTCTGCCAGCATAATCACAAAGTTAATGAAAAAACTTCCAAGAAAATCGCATATTTTGAGTCAGATCGATGATACTCACTAGCGACATCATAGACAATTACTGCTACGGAAGAATCTCTAATGTAGCTTGGAATGAGACTCCTAAATCTCTCTTGCCCTGCAGTGTCCCTGTGAATTACAAGATAAAAATTTCAAACTAAAATTCTGCACAGCAATTTACATAAGGAATTGGTCAATTATAGTAGCCAAGATAAACCCTTGTCCCCTCAATTTCAGCCCTGGAATCAAATAATCAACATATGGCCTAAGGAAAGAAATCTTTACCAAAGCTGCAAACGAACCGTTCGATCTTCAAGATACATTGTTTTTGACAAGAAATCAATTCCTATTGTGGCCTGCAGCACATATATGAAAAAACAGTAAAGCCAAAACAGTCTTTAATATTATAATTATTTGAAACTAAATAAATTTATCAATCCACTTTTGTTATAATCCGGCAAAACCAACTCAAAAGCATCAAGATCTATGCTTCTAGACAAATGAAAGGGAAATTATCTGCCAAAATAAAGCCTTCTTTTCTTTTATAGTAGTCAGGTGATATCATGAGTCAGTTTTACACATATTTTAAAATCACATATATTATTTACAAGATAACTAAGGAATATTTCAGGAATTTTTTCTTCCTCACCAAAGAATGAATTCTTAATCAACAATGTGAGAAAATCCTATGTCAACCAGATTACCACAAAGTAATTTATTTAATCATAATAAAATAGATCAAAGGCCATGAACCTTCTAAATGGATCTAAGATTCTACACCGTTCTCATACAGCGTGATAAACCTCTAAGAAATCAAAGATCAATGTCCAATACAAAATAACCAAAATGCATATCAAAATCACGCTAATAGCAAATTTAATACAATATATAATTAAGTTGAAAATTCCTTGACGAGAGACGCGGAAAATTTACACAACATCAGGTCAAGCGAATTTTACACAAATGAAGCATCAGCAAAATTGAAGAAGAATAGGAAATCTAGATGAAGATAGACCTGATACGTGGTGTCGAATTTATCGTACATGAAGCGAGTAATGATGCTGGTTTTGCCGACAGATTGATCGCCCAAGAAGACGAGCTTGTATTTGGCGAGAGGGGATACCGTCGCCATTGTTGAGATCTTCTTTTTTTTTTTTTCTTTGTTGTAATTGGAAAGAGCAGAGAGATCGGTTTCAGATCTGAATCTCCGTCAAGGAAGGAAGAATGAGAGGGTATTATTAATATTGGTATTACTATTTGTAGGAAATGGAAATTTTATGTGAAAGAGAGGAGAAAATGGACGAAAGCTTTGAGTTTAAGCCATTTATATGATGAGCAGGAAAAACCGCCAAATACGACGAGAACGGCTGAGTCAAAATCTTTGAATTTGATTTTTGGTTTATTTCCCGTTTGCCCATGTTCTTGTTTGGAAATGACCATGTAGCCTAACCGTTTAGAACCTATGCGTTAGTACCGGAAGGGGTACAAATGTCTTTTGGCTAAATACAATTTCATTTTTGTCATTATATTAATAGAAAGGTGTTTTAGAGTTTGAATTGTATTCGACTACAAAACATTACTATATCCATTAGACTAAGAAGAATTGTTAATAATGAAAGAGGGTTGCATCGTATAATAATTCTATTATATAATTTTGAATCAAAATTCTATTTTATTAAAGTTATAATCGAAGAAGATGCTACTAATATGCATCTTATTTATATAATGTTGTGGTTTTTGATTCTATAAATAATTTTTATATTTGAATTTTAAAAGAATGGTCAATATAAGGGGATATAAAGCATTAGTAGTGTCTTCGAATTATTTACATTTCCCTCCATTTTGTTTACATGTTTGATATTTTTGACAATACCATATCACAAACAAGTAATGTTTTAAAAATTTTCTTATTAAGCTATGGATGATTTAACTTATATAAAAAGTACGTGTGACAAAACTTTGGTAACACAAAATAAAGATAATTTTAAATTAAATGTTAAACCAAATCTTGAGATTCAGTAAAATTAAAAATAATTAGGTGAAAACATACAACTTTCATTAATCTGAGTACATAATCCTATAGTTGGCTTGAAAATTAATTATCTTCGCCCTTAATTAATGTGCTCTAAAGAATTAAGTCGTTAATAACTTCATTCTACAGAAATGAAAGAGAGAAGAATTGATTAGAGAACAATAATTATTCACATTGTGCAACCTTAGGCATTAAGCTTTTGCCAGATGTTATCTCATCACAGCTATAATGGCGTGATTTTGACCAAAAACATATGTGCAATACACGTGCATTAAACTGTCACTCAACGACGCATAATGCATCCACATTGGCACATGTAGCAGGGTGAAAGAACCTGTTTTCCCAAACTCATAAATGGATACTGAAATATTTCTCAAGTAATAATAATATTGAAATCATCTTTTACACTTATGGCTATTCAAAATTTCAAATTGTTCTGTTCATTAAGAGACTACTCAAAACTCCACCCCACAAGCTGAATTTATTTTCTTATGGAAATTAAATGGATTCGAACCCCTATTCATTTTTCCATGGTAACTAATATTTCGTTAGGTATGGTTGTGAGTTTAGTTTTGAAAACCAACTTTTTAATAATATTGGTTTTAGTGTTTTCTTTTTTCAACTTTATCACATTAATTATATGATCGTGGCATCATGTTGATATTTTTAACAAAAATATTATAATTGTAATATTATAAACTTATAATATAATGTGTCATTATATAATTGACTCTTTTCATTCATAACTTTACTTATGATATTATATGTATCTATTTGCTTAATAATATTTCATACTAATTATATTGTAAATTTATTTTTTATAATTTTATATAATATTCTAACCATAACATTACTTTATTTTTAATGTGAAACCGTTTTAATTTTCTTTTTTCGTGTTGAAAAAAAAGAAAGAAAGAAAGAAAGAAAGAAAGAAAGCATTACCATTACCTGTGTTTATAACAGTTTGTTGGCGGTAAGATTGGGCTAAAGCCTAAAATGAAACTAAATGAGCCATTCAATGCCCACGGGCCTCTCAGCCCATGGAAACGACCATCGCGAAATCGTCCTGCCCGCTCGTCCCAAACACAACGGACCTTGTCTTCCCCAACTTCTCACTGAGTCGTATCGTCGAAACTCGAAACCCCCCAACGACTTACCCGAAGATGGTATCGTCTCTTAGACTACCGTCTCTGACTTCCTTATTCTCCTCTTCTTTAGTCCGCGGGTATCCGCTGGCCCTGCGGAGGCGCCACCACATCCGGCCGCTTCTCGCCTCCGGATTCTCGGTCCAGAGCACTGCTTCTAGTCCGCAAGAGAGACCGAGTCGACAGCCAGAAAAGCCGGGTGCAAGACCGTCTGAACTCAGACCAGTTTATCACGCCTCGTTCTCGGGACTTCAATGCTTGGTATCTCGATGTTATTGCAAATGCTGAGCTAGCTGATTACGGCCCAGTTCGAGGTACCATAGTTATTCGTCCCTGTGGCTACGCTATTTGGGAAGCAATTCAGGTACTTCATTTTCTCTAATTTCAGTCTTTTTGAAGTGAAAAATTCACTTATTTGGTCCTTCTATTTGTAATACCTTAAACTGATGTGCTTGTGAAGTAAAGAAAAAAAAAAAGAAACTCCTTTGTTGTATGCATTTTCAGCGTTGGCATGATTTAGTTTGTATCTGGATTTTGAATTTTGTGCTCAAACTTGGAGGAATATTTGAATGTGAAGTTCAAGGAAACTGGGCACGGTAACATGTATTTTCCATAGGTCTGGTTCTGAAACCTTTGGTCGATTATAGGTGAAAATTTAATCTTTCTATAGCTTGAGATGATTCAAATGTATGGTACCTCTAAATCAATTATTTATATGCTGCTTACATGAATGGTTGATTATGTTGTTGAGGACAACATTTTATGTTGGTTCTAATGTTTGCAATTTGAATATGCATGCAGTTTATTCCATATTTGTTCATCGAGAAGGAAGCAAGTCATGTAGAGGGCTTCAGTCCGGAATTAGCTCTTGTTACAATTGTAGGAGGAAAGGAACTTGAAGAGAAACTTGTGGTACATATATTACTTGGTTAGTGTATACATGCATTACAAAAATGTGATTTTGATGAAAATGCTGCTTCATGAGATGGGATGACCTGAGTTTGGCTTTGATTGTTGCACTTCCTGAGGTTGTGGCAGGTTCGACGTACTAGTGAAACCATAGTAAATCACATGTTTGCACAGTGGATTCATAGTTATTGAGATCTTCCTCTCATGGTTAATCAGGTACAAGCTTTATTTTTGGTGTGTTGTTGTTCAGTTATGCAGGTTTGTTTCTTACATGTATTCCTATCTCTACGATAATTGGTTCAGTGGGCAAATGTCACAAGATGGGAGATGTGCACAAAACCCTTTGTGAGAACTCTTGAGTTTCTGTGGCAGGAGGGCCATACTGCTCATGCTACACGAGAAGAGGCAGAAAAAGAGGTTTGTGACTTCCCTAATGACTATGTCATGACTCATGATATTTTTAGGGGCTAATGTTTTTGTTTATCGGATCGGTGGTGCTAAACTGCAGGCACTACAGATGACCGACACCTATACAAAGTTTGCTCATGAGCAAGCTGCAATACTTGTTATTGCAGGTAGAAAATCAAAAGTAGAGACGTTTGCTGGTGCTACCATAACCTATACAATAGAGGCTATGATGGGTGGCCGCAAGGCATTACAGGCTGGAACTAGCCACAATCTTGGGCAAAACTTCTCCCGTGCTTTTGGGACAGAGGTGGGTTCTTTTTGCATTGTACTTCTGATTCCTGGTGTATGTTTGCATGAATTTAGTATGCTTCTTTCTACTCTTTTGGACACACAATAAACAGTTAATTTGCAGAACTTTTGCAATTCAAAATTATTCTCTGTCAATCCTCTTTTTTGACTTGTTATTGATTTTGAGTTTACACAGTAATAACATAAAAAAAAAAAAAATGAAAATCAAGGAGACACTTGCCTGAATGTGTAATTTTACAGTTCACTGATGAAAATGGACAAAGGTAACATGTGTGGCAAACATCTTGGGCTATCCGTACAAGGTTTGTTGGTGGCATTATCATGACTCATGGAGATGATGCAGGCCTAATGCTTCCTCCAAAGATTGCACCAATACAGGTATGCATGAACGTGGTCTGATCTTGATGAGGGAACCTGGAGTTTCTGTGCTTGATTTAAACGTGCATTGTTAATTGTTTTAAATAGACCATGTGACTGAAATTACGATTAGGAGCACATCTAAATAATTCAAGTCCATCATATGGGATTTCTGAAGTGGATTGATTGCCCACAAAAAGGGTAGAGTATTTGTCAATCAGAAGATTGGCATTAGCTGTCAAAAAACTTCATCTGCAGCTAAACAACAGTTATATCAATTACAGGTAGTTTGTTTACCTTATAGGGGGAAATTGATGCCTAGTAATTTTTTGAGGAGATAAATGTCAAGAGGATTTGTTTTGCTCAAAGGAGCCCCATATATTTAAGTCTGAAGAGAGAGCATGTTATTTGCTGCATGGAAATTGGTAATGTTGTTGGTAGTTGCCTGAGCATGTTGAATTGTGACTTGTGAGAATGTGTTGTAGTCTATTTATGATTCTATGGTACATTTATAGCACTTAAAGTTTAAAATAGATATCGATGATTTACAAGCGCACTTCCCAGGGTGATGGTAACACTTGGTAATAAAAATGTGCACACAATGAGTAGCAGATTAGCAGGCTCTTGCTATGGCTTCTTCTATTGGGACTTGGTAGATTAGTGACTTTTAATTTAGTTTCTATTGAAAGTGCATGATTGAGGTGCTGTTTGTGAATTTTGAGATGGTTATGAGAGTTGTGGTAAGAGCTGTGGTTTTCTGCTCAAATTATGGGAGCTTTTGCACGAGTTGACAAGAGAGGTAGTGACAGTTTTATATTAGTGGCTGCTAATGCATGAAGTGGAAAATGTGCATGGTGTTATTATTTCAAAGTGTTGGGTGGAAGATTGTGCTTGAGTTTTGGAGAATATTTGGTTTTATTCTTGACTCTTACTGTGGGGTTATTTGAAAATCTTTCTAATTTGCATGCATGCCCTATTATGATTTTGTTAGTGTCGTTTTTATTGTTATGGCTGTTATCTTTCTATATTGTTGTCTATTGTGTTTGCTTAGGTGGTAATCATACCAATTTGGAAGAAGGAAGATGAGAAAACAGGAGTTCTCAATACCGCCATATCTGTCAAAGAAGTTCTTAAAACTGCTGGACTTAAAGTCAAACTTGATGACTCAGATCAGAGGACACCAGGATGGAAGTTCAATTTCTGGGAGATGAAGGTCTGTTGCTCTTAAAGTTCAAGTGTTGTGAAGTTTTAGATGATCATCTGGAGTGTAAAAGAACAATTCATTGTCCTAAGTTTCTTTGTTCAAATGGAAAAGCCACAAACATTGATTCTTCCATTGCCCATTCATTTCAATTATGATCTGAAGGATAACTTTATGAAAAGGGGCCTTTTGGAATTTCATAAAACATGGTCAAATATTCAGGTAATTCACATGATACATCAATGTCTTAGAAATCCAAACATAAACTTAACTATTGATTGTTCATTCTGGGTCCTTGTATTATTTTGTTATCATGTGGTGTGGTTCAATCTTATTTTGGTTGGGAGTTAGAACACAAGCTTTTCTTTTTCTTGCTCTTTTTTAAGCAACAATGCTTTTCAACTTTTGTTTCATTTGTCTCATGTCTTGGATATTGATTTGTAGGGAGTGCCTCTAAGGATTGAAATTGGTCCACATGATGTTTCCAGTGGAAGTGTGGTCATATCAAGGAGAGATGTTCCTGGGAAGGAAGGATAAGTATTTGGGATTTCCATGGAACCTTCAGTATTAGAGCCTTA
>BPVZ01000068.1:1396956-1410344 GCA_020521535.1 Rubroshorea leprosula | reverse complement strand
TATATTAATAATTGAAACAATTATAATATAGACTATACTTCACAATATAGGTTATGCAAGAAATATAAATTAGGAAGGACCTATGATATTAACATATAAGGCTTACTATTCCTTATAAACAAGACAATAAAGAATTAGGAATCTTTAAATATTAATATATATCGTAGAAGTATCAATAAAGTTATGCATCAACGTAAAAAGATTATTCTAAAGTTTAATGTTATTGTTGGTACTTACATCTATTTTACCATTAAAATCTACCATAAGTGATTAGCGGACTTGACAATGCAGTGTCTTATAGCATCACAATGCTTTGTCTAGACTCAAGTGGTCCTTTCCATCTTTTTACTTGGTGATTGAACTAGATTCCTTCCAAGCCTTTTCCATGTTTTCTTAGGACCACTCTCTTTTCTTTTTGCCAAATTGACCATGTAACTAAGGGGAACATATCCCAAAATGAAAGCTAACTCCTGCTAACCCAAGGAATCACTAATCCAATCAACTATTTTGCTTGAATCCCTAAATTTTGTACTAGCAAGTTGTTGCTCCTTGTAGACCAGTAAGGCATCATGGAGCAATTTTCGCCTAGCTTTTCCATCATTTATATGGTCATGGTTTCCATTGGATGATTCCCCTTTTAGTGAGTGTTAGAAACTGAAAAGAAGAAGAATAATTTGAAGAAAGGTTTATTGCTTTTTTGAATAATATTGTATGTACAATGACCTATATATGGGTGTTTACAAAGAGTATGTTCTAAGGTATAAAGTATATAAAGAGAATATTTTAAGGTATAAAATATTTACAATAAGTGTGTTCACATGTTAACATTTCCTCTCAAACTCAAGGTGGTTGTGTTGAAACCAACTTGAGTTTGAAAAGAAGAGTATGAAAGCATCTAGGAAAATGAGCCTTTGTAAAAAGATCTGCTGGTTGATCAACAAAGCCAATGAAAACTAAATGAACAGTTTCTTAGGCAACATGATGGCGAACAAAGTGACAATCAACCTCAATGTGTTTAGTGCATTCATGGAAAACATCATTATATGCAATATGTATAGCACTTTGATTGTCATAATATAGATTAGTAGCAGGCGGTTGAGGAACACCCATATCTTCCAGCAGCCGACATAAGTTAAGTAACTCTGATGTGGTGTCTTTAAGTACTCGATATTCGGCTTGTGTGCTAGAATGTGATGGAACTGTCTACTTCTTGCTATGCCAAGAGATTAAGGAATTACTAAGAAAGAGACAATATCCAGTGGTGGATTTACAATCATTAAAGTCTCCATCCCAATCAATGTTTGAGTAAGCATGAAGTTCAAGAGATGAGTGAGCAGAAAAGTGAAGTCCATGAAACAATGTTCCTTTAACATAGCGAATAATATGAAGTACTGCTGCATAATGAGTGGAGCGAGGAGCAGCCATAAACTGACTAACAATATGAACTGCATATGCTATGTTAGGGTGTGTCATGGTAAGATAAACCAGACTACCAACCAATTGTCGATAGCGAGTAGGATTAAAAAGTGGAGAGCCATCTATAAGTGTAAGCTTGGCATTAGGCTCAAGAGGTGTAGAAACACTTTTGTTATCACTGAGTTCAGCTTTAGAAACAAGATTAAAGGCATACTTTACTTGAGAAAGTAGGTAGCCATCATTTGAAGATGTGACTTCAAGCCCTAGAAAATAACTTAGAACACCAAGATCTTTCATCTCAAATTTCTAACTGAGAGATTGTTTTAACTCCTCGACACTTGCGATATCATCTCCAGTAATAATCATGTTATCAACATAAAGAAGTAAAAGAACCATACCTTGAGTAGTCTTACGAATGAATAGAGTTGTTTCATGTGGACTCGAAGTAAAACCAAACTCACTCATAGTAGCACTAAACTTTGCATACCAGGCTCGAGGGGATTGTTTCAACCCATATAATGCATGTTGTAATCGACATACCTTGTTTGGAGGATGGTTGAGCCTAGGTGGTTTCATATAAACTTCTTCTTCTAGGTCACCATTAAGAAAAGCATTTTTCACATCCATCTAAAACAATTTCCATCTTCATATAGTAGCAATAGCAAGCAAACTGCGCACAGATGTGAGACGAGCAACTGGAGCAAATGTTTTCTCATAATCTATTCCATTCTCTTGTGTAAAACCTTTGGCAATCAAGCGTGCCTTATAACGCTTCACAGAACCATCAGATTGTGTTTTTATCTTGTACACCCATTTACAACCTATTAGAGACTTTTTTGCAAGGAGATCAACTAAATCCCATGTACAAGTGTTCTCAAGAGCTTGTAATTCATCTTGCATAGCTTGTTGCCAAAGAGGGTTAGTAGAGGCCTCTTGATATGATTAAGGCTCATGTAAAGAAGTAATAGTAGGAAAACAATGATAATCGTGAAGGTAGCTAATAAGGTTTCTTACCCAAGTAGGACAACTTGAGGATGGGATAATAAGCTCATTTGGAGACTCAACAATATTAGATGTAACATGAACATGTGATATAGATGAGGAAGTAGAGGAAGGTTCAAAATTATCTAATGCATTACTAGCAGGCAAATTATCTTATGTAGAACAAGTTGGAGCATGTGGTGAGGCATTGTAGAGCTCATCAGATGTACCTGCATTAGAATCACTCGCGAATAGCTCAATAGAAGGATTAGTAAAAAATAAATGTTGATTAAAAGATGACACTTGGAAGTTTGATAACGAGGAAAATATAATGTGTTCCTAAAAGACAACATGATCTGAGACTCGAAGTTTTTGTGACACAGGATCCCAACAACGAGATCCTTTATGTGTAATCCCATAACCCAAAAAACAACACAATCGAGGCTTTAGCTTGTTATGTTCATGAGGTGGAAGAAGAACAAAACAAGCACAACCAAAAACCTTAAAAAGATCATAAGCATGAGGAATACCATGTAAACATTCATATGGAGACTTATTGTTGATCATTGAGGATGGAATCTGATTAATGAGATAAACAACTATAAGAGTAGCTTCACCCCAAAATCGCTCTGGACAAGAAGATGAAATGAGTAAAGCATGAACAGAATCAAGGATATGTCTGCATTTGCGTTTGGCTCACCCATTTTGTTCAAAAGTGTAAGGACAAGAATGTTATGTTAATGTACCCTGTTCTTTGAAAAAAGATTGAAGTTTAGTACTGAGATATTCAATAGCATTATCAGTTCTCAAAACTTTGATAATTTTAGAGAACTAAGTTTTGACCATGGTAGCAAAATCAATATAAATTTGTGGTAATTTAGAGTGATTTTTCATAAGATATATCCAGGTAAAATGAGTATGATCATCAATAAATAACACAAAGTACTTAGAACCTCCTATGGTGGGTGTAAGAGATGGACCCCAAACATCAGAATGCCCAAGATCAAAAGGAGCAGTAGAATGAGAATGACTACTTGAAAAAGATAAAGCTGGCTACTTTACAGATTGACATGACACACAATGCAAAGATTCATTTGGAACTGATCTTAATAAACAATGAGAGATAAGTGGACAAAGTTTATGGACTGAGGTATGCCTGAGTCGTGAGTGCCACAAATGGAGAGGAGAAACGTTAATAGTAACACAGGCTTGCAAAATTTGTTGGTATAAAATTTGTAAAGATTTTAATTCAACAGCACAAAGCAAGGTTTGGATAAATCAATCATTTGGAAATGATGGTGTATCCATTTTATTATCAAGAATATGCAGATAGTTGAGTTCAAACACATGCCCCACCTTGCAACTAGTTCCAAGAAGTTGTCTTGTTTGTGGGTCTTGCACACGACAACTATGAACAGAAAATGTTACTTCAAGACCAAGATCACATAACTGACCAATATATAGAAGATTGTAACTAAGTTTTGGAACTAAGAGGGCATTTGGTAAAGTCAATGACTTTGTAGAGATATTACCAATGTGACTAACATTCATAGGGGAACCATCAGTAGAATAAATATCAGGAAAGGAATTATTTGGTGACATTAAAGAGAAATGAGCAGTAATTGAGGACATATGGTTACAATAACAAAAATCAAAATACCAAGGTTTGGTATTTAAAGCAGTAAATAAGGCAGTAAGAGCGTTAAAAAGATTCAATATCACCTGTTTTAGGGATTCAAGGTTGACATTAGGATGGTTTATCACTTCTTTAGCAACCATAGCAGTAGTAGGATAAGTTACAATCCTTTCAAAACTCACCATAGAATCAATAAAACTCATAATATTGAAAAACTCTAAAAAAATCAAGAAATAAATGCTAAAATCGAAATAACAAGCCAACAAAATACCTTAGAAAGGGCTAGCAAATTGAGAATAAACAATCCAATCTGTAGAAAAAGAGATCCCAACGACAAAGTTTCAGATCTAGAATGGAATTGAAAATTCAACTCCAAAACCCAAGCAACGATGGTAAGAGAAAAAAAATCAGGAGCTTATAGCTCTGAGACCATGTTAGAAATTGAAAAGAATAATAATAATTTGAAGAAAGATTTATTGCTTTCTTGAATAAACTGTATGTACAATGACTCATATATAGGTGTTTACAAATAGTATATTTTAAGGTATAAAGTATATAAAGAGAATATTTTAAATATAAAATATTTATAATAAATGTATTCACATATTAACAGTAAGGAATCTTATTTTATTTTTGCACAATATTAGCTTGCATGCTTGCTTTAGGGGGCATCAACTTGCTATCAAATAGTACCAACTCCTCAAAAGTCTTTAGTCCTCAATAATCATGTTCTGTAAGGGTGAGATACATTTACTCCAACTTCCTTCAATCTAAAGCCAATCCCATATTTAGAAACCTCGTGCCCAATACATCCACATATGAAACAAAACTCTGACCATCTTTCATATATCATTCGGACTAGTCGATTTTCTATGACTAAAATTGTAACATTTTTAACGTGTCTCAATGGATTATTTACCTTAAGTTGGATTCTAACTCGCAAAGCTTTCATGAAAGAGTTATCCAATTCAAGAACTTTTTCTATACTACTTCCGATTTGGTATTCAGGCTGTCTCGCCATGAAGCCCATAGAGAAGTCCGAAAAGTCTCACCTAAAAAGGATACGTTGAAAAATCATAATTTTCTAAAACTAAGAATTTATTAAATCGTCACAGAATAATCAATGAGCAATCAAAATTCTGAAGTGATTTCTACAATATTCAATTAACATCATAACTATTCAAAAATTAGAATAAGAAAATTCTCCCGCCTAGTTCTTTGATTTGCACACTAGAATTAGTTATCCATGCTAATACAAGTGCATTCTGTAGCCCTGTGAAATTGATCATCTAGTGGGTGTGGATTTTCCCAACGAGACAAAGGGATTCGGATTCAATTAACAAAGCATTCCAGGTGTTTTCTAGTGATAATTTTGTGTTCTTCCTCCGAAAGTCAGATTCGGCCTAGGAGAGAGCCTATGTCATTAATTCGCTTCTTGGCCTAGATATCGATTGCCCATTTGATTGGACATCCCAAGGGTGTATGGGTAGGCTGCCGAGGCTTGATGCAGGCAGAATTAGATCTGTGCAACTAAGGAAGAGGCTGCAACGGAATCAGATCTATGTGACACCACAACTAGGACTCGGCTAAGATGATTGCGTCGCCACATGGATGCTAAAGTAGATTGAAAACCAGTTGCTTGGTTAGGGTGTGAGGGTGGGACGGTCCTTAGGTAAGGACTGACAGACTATTCGGGACGGTGCCGGAGAGGGAAGGAAAAAGGAGGAGTAAAAGACTCCAAATTAGAGGAGGGAAACTTTAAGTAGGGAACTTAAGTTAACTCTAATTAGGAAGCAGTCATAAGTCAATTAAAGTTGAACGAAGAAAGTATTTAAAACAATTTTTTAGACCTTTTTTGAAGAGTTAAAATTAATATCTTCTAACAGTTTTGGGCGTCCCTTCTTATTTTTGGTTCGAAGAATCGAAGTCTCATTGAACATGCATAGACGTACATATAAGCGCCAAGATGCATTCCAGGGGCCATCAACACATTCCCAATTATTCGCCTCTTTTCCCTCATCGATCACTTTCATACCTAAAATGTCAGATGAAACTGACAATATCCAACCAATGACTCATCTTCACAATGGAAGTCTTCCTTCGTTTCCCATGACAAGGGCAACTGGCTCATGGATCCACACATATGACCCAGAGTTAGGCACATCAAAGATCAATGACCAATCCCAACTTACATTTAATACTTCGTTTACACGTTATGTACCACCGTTTGACTAAGTTGCTTATAAAAAATTCTTTCTCTCGTAAATTAAAATATATATACGTTTAAAAAACTATAAAATTATTTTCCAATCTGAACCTTTATAGACAACAAAACAATAAACTCTTCAAAAAGATATGTTAAAAAAGAAAAAAAAACGATGAAACACACTAATGTAGACTTCAATTGCGTGCTTGTCAAATGTATTGGTTACAAGACAGAAACCCACCACCACCATCCTCACTTGCTCGACCCCTCAATGCGGGGACCGATTCTCGAGAGCAACGCACTCTTAAAAATCTCTCTTTGGTTCCTGTTTGTCTTACACGCGTTTTGTCTTTCAGGACCATTTCCCCAAGTCAATTTGAGTTTGACAACTCAATGCCTGAATGGTTCTTCCCATAAATCCCATTCCACCTTATAAATCTAATCTATCTCGACCAACCATACGGGTCTATATATACTTACGAAATAAAATACATGAGTCATATTTATTATGGGGTATGGTCTAGTTGTTGATCACATGAAGCCAAATTATTATGCCTGTTTTACACCTTTTTTGGTCATCTTGTGTTCCCCCTTTACCTCCTTTTTCAATCAACAGATTCACTTTGTTGATAAATTAAGGCAAGTATCTTCTCCCCGAAGATATAATGTGTTGAATTAATGATTTTTAGAGTTGGTAGCGTTGGGTGAGAGGAGGGTGAGCTTGATTTTCTACCAATAATTGAAGCTTGGAAAGACTTGAGTAATTCAGTTAAGACACCAATCATGGGACATGTTTTTTTTTTTTTTTTTTTTTTTTTTTTTTTTTTAATATACATATATATAACTTTCCACGTCCACAAGAGCCGAGGGTTGTCAAAGCCGAGCCATATTGTTAGTGTCTTGGTTCTAAAAGTCCATGTGTTTTCTCCTCAACATATCAAAAATATTGGTCCATTAAGTGGATTCCACCTCCACATTCAACCAAATATTTCAATCCCTATAGATTGTGGGTTTCCCTTTCACAAGCCTAACAAAAAAAAAGTCATCATCCCTTGGGTCCTCCTTGAAATTAATATTAAAGTGGTAAAAAAAATTAATTAATGAAACAAAGAGAGGAGATTCCACTATTCAACTCTCCATGGGTTGGTCCAAATTCCAAATTAACCTAGAGTATCCAATGAAAATGAAGGCATGCGTTTCTGTTGGTGATCGAATCCCAGCGCATCCTCTCCTCCACAGGAAGTTAATCTAATATCGCAACTTAATGGCATATATGTTTTGTGTCTTTAGGAAATATCTCAATAATTAAGAATTTAAACTTTTCTTATTGAAACTCTCAAATTCAAACTTTTGAAAATGGTTTTAGATAAGGAATAAGTTATTATAATATAATCCAATATTGATCAAATATACATGTACAAAAAAATAGGCCTACATTTTTTCTTTTCTTTCCGCCTCTCCAATGGAGTTTTGGGTTTTGTGTTTCTTGTTTCAAGAATCAAGAACATGGGTTATGGGTGCCAACTCATATTGTTTTTTTGTTTATGAAAGCTATTTCTTTGCTTTGTCTGAGAAAAGGGTGAATGCAGGTTAGTGGTTTGTGAAAAAGGAGGCAGCTAATTGCCAAAGTTACAAATGTAGGACCAAAGCTAGGAAATAAATTATCTAGTTACTGCAACTGGTTGAGAAAATCAGGTGCAAGTGAAGGAATCAACAAAAGTATTATTCATTAGATGCTTATAATTTAAGTAAAAAGGGGAACCACAATCTCGTTAATGGGGTTGAAGGTGGCACATGTGAAGGAGAAAGAGAAATTTAAGAATGGGATAGCAAAGTGCACCATCTTTTGCAAAATCTACCTAAAAATCTCATGCTTTTGACTCAGCATTAATGAAAGAGAACCAATGTATGAACTTTAATTAAAGCATAAATAAATAGGTGAAATTATTTTATCTTCATCTCAAAAGATCTGCCCCCCATGAGCTCAATAAGAATGATATATGAACAGTTGCCCTTGCATTTGTTCCTTCGTTGCTTTCGTTATGTCTAAAAATGATCAGAGAATGTAAATCTTTTGTGTGATTTGGGGTTAAATAGAACCATAAAAAGAAGTGTTTGGAAGACCAATTAGAAATGTATGCATTAATGATTGCATTGTAATGCTATTAATATTGGTGATATCAAGTTATAAATGATGTGGGGATCAATAGCTGGCTAGAACCCATAGACCAAATGAACTGTCAAAGGTGATTTCCCTTTCTTCAAATTAAGGAACTACTTCCCTACCAGAGAAACAAGAAATAAAATGTTATAAAAGTACTTATTGATCATCATTCCATGTTTTCTAGACTCTTAATTTCACTTTCTCTTGTAGAAAAAGCATATTGGAATAGGCCAACCACTTTTGAATTATACCCTTTCGAGGGTAATGAGGAAGTAACAAGAAATCTTTAGGAACTAATCATATCAGAATCTGTTCTGCATTTAAAACTATGACTAGAATGTTCTTTCCATTATTTTGTGGAATTATGATGTTGCACCATGAAATGAACTTGACTTATATCAGACATGATCAAGTTTGAATCCATGGAAATGAAATTGCCAACAAAACATGAAGTAGCGTCATGTTAGTTAACTTCACTACAGATATCAGTCTTATCAGATCCCTCCTAGTGGTGGGGGAGCATGTAGAACTTCAAATATCATTCTCAAAATACCATGAGCCCATTATTTTTTTACTGTTTGGGGGTGGGGATTCAAACCCACCTCCTCTGGATGGAAGAACATACACCTACCATCCGTTGTTAAAGCTCAAGCGCATGAATCTGTTCATTGATACAGAATAATTTTGCTTTTATGTATCTGGTTCTTTTATATTAGAGTATAACCAAAAGGTGACCAAAGAAAGCATTACTCAACAAGAGACAGAAAACATATTCATTTTGGAAATTTTGCAAGCTACGATTCTTTTTACTCTTGTATCCTGGTTGTGTTACAGGATGTACAAGGGCTTTAAAGCCGAAGGGGCATAATTTATAAATCTGTTAATTATTTACTTTTTAGTCGTTCATTTTCTCATCCTGAACAAGGTAAATACTACATGGTCTAGCCCCAACTTTCACATGTGTCCAGTAAAGGGTAGAGAAAATATTTCCAATTTCCATCCTCTATTGCTAGCATTCTGGATTGCCTTGCGACAGTTTTTTCCAATCAACCAGACGCTGTAAAAAATCCATAACCTGAAAGAATATATGAAAATCACATTTAGTAACAGCACCAATCATGCAAAATGATGGAGAAATATTCAGCTTAAAAGAAAGATCAAGGGCTTATTAGAAAACTTGCCTCATCTGGTTCTTGTAAAGAATAAGATGCATTAGTGTCCTTGGGAAATTTAGAGACAAGTATCCCAAAACCTTGTCCTCTGTCTCTCAATATCTAATGACAGATTGACAATGAAATCAATGTTTCAGTTGAGAAAACTCCTGTTTTTAATAAACTAAAGGGGCTCGTGGGTTTGATTTTGAACATAGGATACCTTAAATGCATCTTCATCAGTTCTATCATCACCAATATAAACAGGAAAGACATCCGTGCAATTAGCGAATCCTGTAGAAAAAGATTTATCTGAATAATTAGTTGCCATAGAACATGATTGTAATTATAATGGATGGTAAAATTATCTAATTGAACAAAGTAATGGAAGTGGTGGGGTGACTTCCATATATATACTTGATGGTTTTCCAAGTTTGGATTATATGAACCCAACTGTCAAAACTAAGATCACTTTAAAGAACTTACCAAGTGATTCTAACAGGAATTCAAGGGCCTTCCCTTTGTCCCATTTGATGGTGGGTCGGATTTCAAGTACCTGCACCACACAAAACAGCAACTAAAGTAAGAGAAAATCTCTCAAACCGCAAAGTCTATAATTATGTAGATGATGATATCCCATGTCCTACCTTCCTCCCTTGAGTAAGTCGAAGCTTTGGATACTCCTTTACAACTGACTTAACCTGCTGTGCTAGTTCACTCCATTTCTGCATTTTCATGCAAACAGTTAGAAGCTTTTATAGGTTACAAGAAGTTATGTCCAGAAAGGATAAGCTAATAATAGCTATAGTAATTTGTTTTGATTTCTACCTTTTCTTCAACACAGCGGTAGTGTACCGAGAGACAGAATTTGTTGTTTTCAACCATTGCTCCAGGAGTTGATTTGGTCTTTTCAACCAACTGTTTGTAAACCTGAAAATTACATTATCAGGAACAAAAATGTTAGATGTTTCAAACTATTTAAGGTTTTTCATTTCCTAAATGAACTGAGATGAACAACAAAACCAACCTCATCAATCATTGGAAGAAATTCACTGGCTGGTTGGCACAGAACAGATTCACTTGCCTAATGAAAAAAGCATGAAAAAATTAGGAACAACTAAATTAAAGAAATTTAGAATAGCAAAAAAGAGGGTTATAACTTTTGGGATACAGTTACCAATGGCACCACACTTACTTTCTTATGCTTGGAACCTTTTTCTGGTCCCTTAATGTCCATGCCATGGCTTCCAGCATAATACAGCTCCGCTAATCTTACAAATTTGTAGACCTAACATTAATAGAAGAAGAAATAATGAGTCCCAAACAAAAGAAGGGCATTAAGGTGGAAGTTTCAGTACTAGGCTTTGTTCTGAAAAAGAAGCTAAAAGCCTCAAAAATGTACCTTGTCCCTGCATCTGCCACTCACTATCGCAGTAGGAAAGCACTCGGCCAGATTTCCCACAGTTACTCTCATCTAGTTGAGGCAAACAAAATGAAGATTTAGTACACACAAATGATTGAACACCTGATAGACATAAATATACACAAAGCAACAGTGTCAAAACCATGTATAAATAAACAATCACATGCCTTATCTGACATGAATGCCCTGTCTGGATCGTCTACAATAGGAGAAAGAGTGCCGTCGTAATCCAGAAACATGACTATTTGTTTGCCCTTTGAGGCATCAATTATCTGCTCAAACATTTGCAGGGCTGATGGATGGTGTAACTACAGATTTCATCAAGCAGGAAACAAGAAATTAGTCAGTTTCAACATTCTGCATCAAAATGAAAACCACCCACAATATGTTTTCCTAAATTTGGCTGAAAGGAAAACAAGTCTAAGAACTTTACCATCCAAGAACTCTGGTCTTCTGCCAGAGAAGGTGTGGATTTAAGATGGGTAGGAGAAGAAGCTCTCATGGAATCCACCCACGCATTTATTCTTGTTACTCCATTGATTTCAATATTTTGCGACAAAAATCGCTTTCTTGGATAGAGAATGTTCCCCGGAGCTGCCGGTGGCTTCTGAGCAGCTGTGGGGTTAGAAACCGGGACCGTGAATGCCTTGAGACCGGATTTTGCATGACTGGCCATTTTTCTTCCGTCTTCAACAAACCTCACTACAAAAACAACCCAAATCAGACTTTCAGCCCGCGCTTCATAAAATCAAAGAAAAAAGATGGAAAGTTACCAACTTTCTACGCTAAATCCATAATCGAAACCTACCCATTAGAAAATATATATATTTAAATGTCACGAATTAAACGGAAGACTTTGGAATCGAAGTAGTTTCAAGAGACAAATTGGAAATTAAGCGCTTATAACACAAGACCAGAAGCAGAGCAGAAACAGAGTACCCTGTTTCTGAGAAGAGATGGGCCTAGAGAAGTAGAAGGAGACGAAGAAAGGAAAAAGTTCAGTGTATAATACAAAGAAGAGAGAGGAGAGTGAGTGTGAGGGAGAGCCAGTCCGGAGGGAGCGCATTATATAGTGGCTACGGGAACGCTAACGGACAAAAGAATGGTATGCTGTCAAGGGACCCAGAAAAGGTGACGGACCCCCGTAGATGCCCCCGCCCCCAAAATCCCCAAGTTTTGTGGGGCCACCTCGATGCCGGTCCTACTACTGGGGGGTTGTGGGCGGTTTGCGTGGTCGCGCGGAGCCGTCCCGTCGCCCGCGTTCGCAATAGTAGCCCGCCAGCGGTTTTGCCACGTGACCGACACCATTTGGGTGACCCAGCTTGCAGGGGTTCCCTCCATATGTATACTGGTTACTGGTTACATTGGCCGACTGTATTTCGGTTTTTCCCCATCTGGAAATCGACCAGGTTTGCTAATCGGAATCCGACCGGAAAAGCAATTGAAACAAGTGCAAATATTTCAATTCAAAAAGTATTTTTTAAGTTAAAGTGTGGTTTAAAAGTACTGTTTAATTATTGAAATTATTAAAATAATTTTAATAAATTTTTTTTATGTTTATTCGTTGAAAGTAATTTAATAATTTTAATGTTAAAGTTGTATTTCTAATATGTAATTCAGACTAAAATATATGAAATTCTTTTCACTTTATAAAACCTTTGGCATTAATAATTTGTGTAACTTTAAAGATTAAATTTATTTATAAATAAGTATAATTTATAAATTAAATTTAAAATTTAAATTGTCTTTAAAATTAATTAAAAATAAATTAATCTTAATATATATAAAAATTAAACTAAAAATACCTTGTCAGTAACTAAAAAAAAATTAATAATTTGTGCCACCAACACCCCCTGAAATATGAATGTAAAACCACTAGCGCCCAAAACCAACTGCGTGAATATGGAAAGGCTTTTGTTTCGTTTTGTTTTGTTGTGTTTTTTTATTCTTATGTCTTTGATTTCCTTATACTATGTGGTATATTTCACCTACCTTGAGCCCCCATTCATGCAGCTTCATTAATTCCACTTGTTATAAACAAATCCAATAATTTTGTACCTAGAAATAGCCATACCAAAAACTAATTATTACTATTTATGAGGAACTAAACTCAAATGTGACATTTGGTCGCTGTAATGGTTATTTTTTTAGTAAATTATAAAATTAAAGTAAATATAAAAAATTTTCATAACAAATTAGAAATATTAAAGCCTTACCCTTTATTTGATTTGACGTAAAAGAGGAGAGAAATATAAAACGAAAATGAAATGGCAAAAACCTTTCTTGAGCCCCTCAACTTTTTCAACAGTTAGTGACCAGCCCTTTAACAAAAAATGAAGCAAATAAACCCTTCTGTTAACTGAGCCCCTCAACACCGTTTGTGTAATGGCTTGCGTCGTAATTAATCTTCA